>CAJNOP010000763.1:40373-53395 GCA_905250075.1 Rotaria sp. Silwood1
CACGACCTAGAACTATTCGTACAAAGCCATTTGAAACAATACAATGAAAACGAAGACAATATGTGTACTAATAGATAAGATATTGTGTGCTCGTTTTTTCATTGTTTGAAACACACCGGTTATTATCGTGCACTGCGTATTATCTATCCCTATCGTCGACGTCGTTCTTCTCGCGTCTTTCCATTTTTGCTTCTTCTCGTTCTTCGTAACAGAAGAAAAAAAAAACTCAACAAACGGAGTTTAGAGAGCAGCTCTAAATCAAAGTAATTTCCTCAGGGATATCCGACGTTCTATTGGTAACCTGTACAAACGCGCTGATGGAAGTCCTGCATAACATACATCTATGTATGTATGAATAAAGGGTTCATCTCTTCATCATTGCCTCTTTATTGAGACGATGACGATCATGTATGCACTAATCATACATACATAGATGTATGTTTGTCTACCATTGCCAGCTTTGTCCACTGTACAATCCAACGGAATATGAAGGGGTATTCTGGTTGCGTGTGCGTGAAAGTTTGCAGTTGGTGTGTTTCGGCGAGTCAAGTGTCCAAGAAGGCCATTTTATTTTCTCGTTTAAAAAAAATTACATTTTCTTTTTCACTTTGTCAATGCTGCCTATCACTGTGGCAATATGTGGATGATTTGGAGGGAGTGATTTTTCGAAAATACCAAGTGTTCTTTCGAGATATAGGAGTGCTTTTGAATACTCGCCCATGGTATAATATACACTAGCAATGTTGTTGTAAGAGCCAGCCAAGTCAGGATGATTCGGAGGAAGAGCTATTGTCCGGATTTCAAGTGATCTTTCATGTGATGAAAGTGCTTTCAAGTACTCGCCCATGTTTTTATACACATTACCGATATTGTTGTAGGAAGCAGCTAAGTCGATATGATTCGAAGGAAGAGCAATTTTCTGGATATCAAGTGATCGTTCGTAGGATGAAAGTGCTTTCGAGTACTCACCCATGTTAGAGTATACATTACCGATGTTGTTGTAGGAAGTAGCCAAGTCGGGATGATTCGAAGGTAGAGCATTTTTTTTAATTTCAAGTGATTGTTCGTACGATGAAAGTGCTTTCGAGTACTCGCCCATGGTTTTATACATGCTACCGATGCTGTTATAGGAAGCAGCCAAGTCGGGATGATTCGAAGGGAGAGCGATTTTCTGGATATCAAGTGACCGTTCGTACGATGAAAGTGCTTTTGAGTATTCGCCCATATTAGAATACACCAAACCGATGTTGTTGAAAAAACCAGCCAGTTTGGGATGATTCGAAGGAAGAGTTTTCTCATAGATATCGTGTGCTTTTTCATAAAACTCGATGGCCTCATTGTATTTTCCTAGGTTATCTTTCATCATTCCAAGTCTGTGGTAACAATGCGCTTTGTCACTTTCATTAGATGCCTTTTCGAGTAACATTGTATACACCTGTTCTGCCTTGTCGTTCTCGCCTAGTTTCCATAACAATGAACCCATTCGCTCCCATCCTGTTCCAGTGATCTCCTCTCGCATTCGTTGTGTAAGAGCATTAAGCTGTTTGTCGTCATTTTGATTAGTGAGTGTAAGCTTAACTTGCGATATGGTCATTCTATTCTCTTGTATTTGTTCGATTTTTAGGACGCGAAAAACCGTATTTGTTGAGAAGAGAATCTCTTTTTCGTTCGAAAAGCAACTAAATTCACTGATGCGAGCGAATGGGGTCGATGAAATCGATCGATCAATAACCATTTCGAAGAGAACACCAATTTTGTTCTCGTTGCTAGTGGTCGGAGAAATAAAACTAATGGCAACACGGCGGTCCTCACTTGTAGATAGAAAATTATTAAAGGATACGAGTCCATCTTGTTTTATATTCTTTTGAAAATCTGCATTGCTCATAGTTTGACCTCGAAAGACGGAAAGTTTTGTAGTAGTAGATTCATGGATTATTTTCGATTGTTCTACATGGAGTTTCTCGATGTTTTGATGAATGTCACGGATGAAAAAGCCCATTTTGAGGAGAGTATGCACATGTAGAGAGCGTAAAGCTTTGTTGACTAATTGATATGTAAAACATTGCCGACTATACCACCGAATGGCCTTGTTCTTGTCGACATTTTTTTGATAGTCGGTAGCAAATTCATCGATCATTTTCAATTCTTCTTTGTTGTTAACATACTCCTTTTCGTTACGAGCATACTCGACGAGATCTTTAATTTCTTTCTGTTCATCGAAATCGATTTCAAGAATAATTTCTTTCAAGAGCTGTGTATACATAAATGATGGTTCGATTTGGTTCAATGACGATACACCAGTAATTCCAATATCATCTTGGTCACATTGTCGAGCAGATTGTCGAACTGCGTCGCAAACTGAGGTAATTTCGGTGAAAATACCTTTTACTTTAGACCAATTTTTTGCCCATTCTTCATATTTTTCTTGTTTTTGACAAAAGACATAAATAGAATGTAGTTGTATGGTGTCATGAATACGTGACACAACACTTTCACATAGAGCACCCGAAATAATGAGGAACGACTTTTCGTTTTGAACTTGTGACATGTAATCAATACATTCATTTGTATCATGAAATATTTCAATGGTATTAATCGTTCGTCGTAGTTGTTCGATAGAATTGAGATAATCGTCGCTGGATTCATCGATGTTTTCGTCAAGCCAAATCAAAAGAAAATTTTGAATAATTTCATTTGTATCAATTCGATAATCTCTTTTCGGACGACGATTTGAATTTGGTTGCTGATTCAAAGTAGAAGATGATGATAATGGTGTTACTGTATATTGGGGATTTTGACTGAGAGAATTTGATACTTCAGATGCACTACAACCCATATTGATTGATTAATTGATTATATGTAATGTGAACAAATTATATGTGTGATTTATAGGCAACCTGAAAACACAAATGAATGAATGCTACAGGGTGTCCCATAAGTAACAAGACAAGGAAAAAAATTTTGAATATCTCCATTAGGGCTCGACCAAATGGGCTCAATTTTTTATCAAAGATAGAGGCATCTGCACACTCCAAATCCATAGGAACAAGGTGAATGAGAACCTTTGTTAAGTATCACTATTGACCTCAACAATAAAATTTTTGCTTTGTCACTGGTAAGAAAAAACCAATATACAGGATAGTGTAAAAGTCACTTTATCGAAAAGAAAATTAAATATTTCCATTACGGCTCGAGCAACCGAGCTGATTTTTTTACCAAAAATAGAGGCATGCTTATACTTCAAATCCATACAGACAAGCTTAGTGAGGACCTTTGTTAAGTATATTTTTTTATTTTCCTGTCTGTGAAAAAGTAAAAATTTTATTGTTGAGGTCAATAGTGATACTTAACAAAGGTTCTCATTCACCTTGTTCGTATGGATTTGGAGTGTGCAGCAGAGATGTCCATCGCGGCGCTGCCGCGGCGCTGCCGCGGCGCTGCCGCGATGGCCTGTGGCGGCAGCGGCAGCGGCAGGTTTTTTAAAAAATCACCGCGGCAGCGGCGCGGTAGCGGTAGATTTTTTAAAAATCATCGCGGCAGCGGCGCGGTAGCGGCAGGTTTTTTAAAAGACCATCGCGGCAGCGGCGCGGCAGCGGCGCGGCAGCGGCAGGATTTTTTTGGGGAACATTGAAAAACTGCATGAATTTAATAGAATTTCAGGGTTTACAAATGAAACACCCCGAGACTGAATGAATCTGATGGTCTAGTACCAATATCTCTGGTCAAATATAGTCGCAGCAGTGAAATTAGAAACACTTTTTTGTAAACCGCCGCGGCAGCGGCGCGGCGGCGGCACATTTATTTTATAATTCATCGCGGCAGCGGCGCGGCAACGTTTTTTTTATAAGCCATCGCGTCGCGGCAGCGTCGCGGCAACATTTTTTTATAAACCGTCGCGGCGCGGCTGCGGTGCGGCAGCTTTTTTTTTCTAAGGCCGCGGCGCGGCAGCGGCAGATTTTCAGCCGCGATGGACATCTCTGGTGTGCAGATACCTCTATCTTTGATAAAAAATTGAGCCCATTTGGTCGAGCCCTAATGGAGATATTCAAACTTTTTTTCCTTGTCTTGTTACTTATGGGACACCCTGTATTCTAGTACGAAGCTTCTTTATTTAAACGAAAATTTTCTTTGACGACTATTTTTCTATCTCAATTATCAATTCTTGTGTTTTGTTAGTACTGAAATAGGTAGTCTGGCTGGGCGTGAGTTTAAATATGAGTATTGATTCCACTCATGCTGATACTCAGATCATACAATCCATTATAATGACACAGTGAAAAAATGAGGATTCATTGGTTAGCATCAAACGTTTGCAAGAAAAATTCCATAATTTTTCAAAAACTATGACACTAAAACATTCTATTGAATTTCGAGCAAAGATCTGCTAAGTGAACGCTTTTTATATCGTCCCTATGGTAGATGAATGTGGATATTACCTTCTTTTCATCCATAATGTAAGTTATAAACAAATAGTCGTGATTGAATGACAATAAGTTAGAGCAATGAATAAATGAATACTTGTCGAACGCAAAAGATGTGAAGAAAATCGTTCGTCTCTTTAGACAGGGTTTAATTCTTCTTTTTGTTGACAGTTTTTTTGGTCGATTATTATATGAGTGTGTGTGCGATTTGTTACTACAGAATTTCTTATCTTTCATTTCAAGAGTGCACAAGATAAGAGTCTGTATCAAATACCAATAACGAAACGAATGCATCGTCATCAAAAGAAAGAGAAGAATCGAGAAATCATAATAAAATGCATATCGTTCTCATTATTACCAAGCTTTTCTCCTACTTAGTCGTGGGTATGAACTGCTAGAATTTATGTGTTTGAGACCGATAAGTTTAAAAACAAAGACATTCATTCTGAGGACATGGTTTTTCAATGAAGAAACAACAAGGATGTTATTTCCTCTTATCATTGATCGACTATTTTGCTAGCGGATATCACGCTGTTGAAATGAATCTGATGAAAGATATCAAAAAGAAGAATGTAGATTACGTATGTTCGGTGAGATCAATGATAGATGATAGCAGACAACATACACGCTGATTAGTCCATCATAGGATATAATGAAATATATAAGTTTGTTTGAAATAATATTTACCTTGCACGTAAAAAATGATTTATGTATATATGTATATATATATATATATATATTCATGTCTAACAAAAATATGTAAGTATGAAAATTACATGAGAATTTTATTCATCGATTATAAATAGATGGATCTTGAAGAAAAGCTAATGAATATTTTCAAAAAATATATTTTTTTTTTAATAATTTATTTATGATCAAGCATTGAAGAAAGACCTTTTTGTTTTTCTAGTATTCAATAATAATGATGACTACGTAATAACATTTAAATGTATAAATTTCAAAAATCCGAAGTCAGATTGAATAGGATTTTCTACGTACGGCTCTCACAAGATCATATAGAAACTTACTCTATTGTAAGATGATGTTTCATGATCATAGATAATCGTATAAAAGTTGTACATGTACATGATATTATAAGTTATAAGAACACCCTACAATAGAAAACAGCATAATTGATTTGTCGATATGGTTTGATAAATTTTAATTAGTAATAATCAAATAAAGAACTAAATGTTTAAAACGTATATTAAGAATTGAGAATATATCGAAAATAACACAATCATCACAATAATCGAATATGTTATAAACAATGGCATTTGACAAATGTTCGATACAAGTAATTTACAAGACAATAGAGACATCGCCGAAGAAGAAATCGATACATTAGTTTATATTTTTTTTGCTGTTCATTTATATATAAACAAAAGATTTACTTTCACTAATATGAAAACAAAACAAAAAAAGCCTCATTTTCTTACTCCTATGTGAATGGCAACCAGATCTCCAGTATATGTACATCATATGTCATTATCTGATTTTTCATCAGATATCTCTTGTTTAATAATGCACAATAATAGAGTGAATGTGAGTGTGGATCTGAGTATTCATATTTTCCGTTTTCAAGTTCACTGACACACCCACACCTATCCCACACCCTTACCAACAAATTATTAATGATTCAACCTCTTAGTTATTCAACTTCCTTTTTCCATTTGTTTTTGTTGCTTGTTTACTTTTTGTTTTTTATTTATGCTTTTTCTTTTAAGGCAGAGACCGGATATGTTTTTCAATATTTCAATAAATAATAGAAAATGCTTCTGAAAAATTAACTCTACATTTATTTTTCATAGTTTTAATCAAAGTATATTCATTTATCATTATTATTCTTTTATAGTTTGATTTCATGATTACGTCGATAGCTGAAAAGCATGATGTGAGACTGACAGATTATATTCGTCTTTTCCTCATGAGATAAATCGATGTGTTTGTTTATTGATTTACATACACTCTGACATCATCACAACCACATTTACAACTTACTTTGAGAGAAGCATAAAAAATACTTTCATCTTTTAATCAAAAATGTAGCTCAGAATACTAGTCTTTTTGGTTCCAGTAAGTATAAATTTTTATGACGTTGTTTGACTGCGCCATGGTCTCAAATATAAGCTAAGGGAACTGCGTCGTATCAATACCAAGCTTTCTGCCGTAATTATCCCCATAATAAACTAAAAGTTCCTCTCCGACATCGATATTTCGAACTGCTAGGTAGAAAATGTCACCATGATCTATACAAAGAACTTTATATAACTAGTTTCATCGAAAATTATGTACGAATATCATCTTACGCACGAATGCAATGAGATTTTGTTGACTAAACGTGTTTGGACAATTAATAAATCGAAGCCAATTCGAGTTGTAGGGCTCAGATGCATCGACATAATACATTACATTACCCGACTTATCTGGCACCTATACAAACATAAAAGATGATGTATCAAGCTGTTTCCATTCTTACTCTCCAAGCATAGCCGCTTGCTTCATGAATAAGGTCATTGTTGCGTTTATAGCCACCGTAAGGACCAAAATAACTGAGACGTTCGATGAAACGAGCAGCAAACGCTCCTAGACCCTTATGAAAATAAATTATTCATTTTTGCTTGTGCAATACTGTTTTTTTATATGTCACTTACAGCGTTCGGAAGAGAACTTTTAGCAATGTAGACAGTGTCCAATGGAACGGTTGCGAGAGCATAAGAATTGACATCGACAAGAGAAGGATAAATTACCTAAACATTCTATGCAGTGATACGTGTCGAAGTCATTTTATATTAATAATGACGCAAAAATAACTTCAACGAATTCAGAACCGCAGAATATCAAATGTTATATATATTATGAGAAAGGCTTATTAGTTTAGTCCCTATTGAGCTAAAATGTAGAACTCATATAGTCCACATCATTTAGCTGCTGACTTAATAGAGTATCTTCAGCTTTTAATTTTTTCAATTGCAAAATGTGTCACCTGTAAAAGCCAAACAATGTAGATCAAGGTTGAGCGGACACAAGCTTTTTTTCTTATCAATACTTAATAGTATTACAGAAAGTATTAAGAGTTTCTTTTCGCTGATTTCCAACATATTGAAGTTATTGTTTAAGTTAAGTATTCAGAAGAAACTGTTATTAATTACCTATATGATATATCTGTTGGGTGTCTATAATGAAGAGGAGGGATTAAAAAACCCGACTTCAAAACTTACACTCATTATTTTCTTCGAAAACATGTGAGTTCCGCAAAAAAAACAGTATTATATTATCAGCTGCCTTTGATAAGTAAATTTTAACAAGACAGCTTTTCGAACAAAGATATTGAAAAGCAAAATTTCTGACATTCAGCCTTCGATAAGATGAATATCTATGAACGTTTCTTCTTCAGAATGTTCACAATAGTTTCGGATCAAATATCGTATTGAAGTCAATAGAGATCGCAGCGTTCCTGTTTCATCTTTTCATTTCACGTCATTCTATGGAGTAAATGAATTACTAGGTAATTCAAAAACATCAATTATCGTCTATGTCGAAACTAAGATTATCAATCGCTAGGAATTCGGAGGATAATCAGAAGCCTGAACTAATTACTTTGGATTTGAGTCAATTAGCAGCGATTTCAGGGTGAATTCTTTTCAAGATGGGGCACCTACGCTAACTAAATGTTCAGCACCCCAACCTTTTCGAATAGCAATTCCCACAATTGAATCATGTATAACCCCACGTATTTTCGGAACTCGACATCTTTCCACGGCACCCTCATCAGGTATCATGCTGTGTGGCCGTCTTTCGTGGCATCAGTTGCAAGTGGGATATTGTATGCGTTTTCATTCTAGAGCTCATCCTACAGAAGATCGCGGAGAAATTCCTGTTAATGCACTTGAATTAGGCATTTATTCAATCTAGTCTCTGATGATCCATTAAATTCCTGGCATCCCTGTTTTCTTGGAATCTGATTTCTGAATCATACGAGAGTTGATTTTTTTCTGAATTACTTTGTAATTCATTTACATCATCCAGTATTTCATAGAAGATCAACACATTCGATATTACATAACCCAGTAAAGTTTCGTCATGTTAAAAGTTCTACACATGTTCTATTCTCTTTTTATGTTAGAGTGTTACTCATTTCATACTATAAGGAAGAAAACGCGAAAGTGACATCCCTAATTCCAAAAGAGGCTAAGGAAAAAAACTAGTAAAGTTTATTTCTGATTTAAGACAACTTTCTTACTTGTGCGTTATGAATATAAGTTAATTTAAATGGAAGTTGAGTTTTGGTTGAAGTTTCGTCACTGTCTTTGCAATCATTACCGGATAACAGAAAGAAAAATATATACAGAGCAACAATCAAAAATCTATGATCCATATAATAGCTCACTGTGTAAAAACAATGTTTACACATCTACTCAATAATGAAAATACTCTGTAATGAAAGACAAGTCGATCACGATTTTCTATGACTTGTTTTATTTTTAGAAAAATAAAACCGAGAGTAATATCAAATAATAATGGCAATGTGGATAATAACAAAGTAATGATTAGGTTGCAGATCAACAACAAAAAAAACAAAAGAAAAGGAAGCAAAACACCATAAAAATACTTGCATCGAAAATCAATCATGACTTAGTAATGCTTGAAAAAACAAGATGAAGAGAGGATCAAACAATCAATAATATATAATTCAATATTTGGTGGCGATGTGCGTCATCTGTTGGCGCTAACAAAGTATAAACAATCATATCATGGTAATGGAATTTTGAAAGATTAGTTCTCGACGGAAACAAAGATGTATATTCGGAATCAGTACACTCAACTGCTCCATCTTCATCAAAATCTCAAGAAGTTGAATCCATGCCGCATCACACATAATATATTAGCTGCTCGGCTGTATGCGAAGTTATCCTTTTTTTTCTTCTATCCTCTAATTTTCTCCTTCATATAGTATATTAGAATGTCTTTCTCGCAAGCATTCACAATAATAATATCATGAAATATAACGATATATATATGACTGATGTTTTCATATGTATGCCATTTATTAATTAACCTAGCGGCATGCAATACCTCTCGAGGGTGAGGATGTGTATTCAATTATAGGGGTGTAGGTGTGGATATGGGTATCGGTATTAGAAAACAAATATTTTTGTCTTTCTCTATAAATTGTTGTATACTTTGGAATGTAGGAGACTTTTTCGATCAGACATTTTTAAAATGATAGGTAACAAGGGAACCTGCCCAGGTGACCTTCTAGGATTTCAATGAATTTGTATCTATACATACTACATAGTGCTCTAATAAAAAACCCTTCAAGGATTTGAGTGCATAGCACTTCTTTCAAAAATGATGCACTTTTTTCTTTCGTCCCTATAAGGCGAAACATACAATGTGTAAGATAGCATCTGTCACGGTGCTTATCAAGCAGATCGCCGCCTTTAGAATTTTGATCTTCAATTTAATTATCTCAAACGGTAGAGAATCACTAGATTACTTCAAATCCAAAAAGGTAGCTCTTTCCGACTTTCATATGAAAACATCCGATGTATACAAATTATACACTGCTCAGCACTTGATTTAGAAAAAAACGGTCTTTTTATACGCCCTTAGTATTTCGCACTTTTGTTTGGGTCTGAAGACGTCTCAAACGATGCAGAAATATTTTTTTCTACAAAATTAACTAGCTAAATAAGTTCTACAACATATCTTACTAATTTATAATACCGATGTACGAGTAAAAGTATGAATGGCTTTTATTGGTAACTAGTTACGTGCTAGTGTATTTAAAAAAAAAGCTTGATTAAATGACACGACAAATCTTTTAATGAGAGTAAATTATAAAAGAAAGTCTTTTCGATTATAATTATATAAAACAGTAAATATTGTATATGATGGCTTCTATTTTTGATTAAATTCTGGATGATTAGGTAAATTTTCTATTATTTTTTTTGGTTCAATTTTTTGTTCACAAATAAGATAAGCATCGCGAAATATAGGAAATTGATCTAATAAATTTTTTTCTTCAAGTAGACGATAAACTTCTTTAGCAGTTCCAGGACCTTGTAATGATTGTCCATTAAGATCTTCTTTTTCAATTTCTTTTAATGATTTATTTGTTTCAGCTAATTTTTTTGCTCCATTATAATTTCTTCCACCTAATGATGATGCAATTAAATCAGCAAAACCACATGATTCTAAATAAACTTCTGCTGTAGATTCTTTTTCATGTAAACGACAAAAATTGATCATTTCTCGAAAACCTAATCGAAGTACCTTGAAATGAGAAAAAAAAAGCAAATAAGAAAAACGTATTTCATTTCTTCTACAAATGAATAAATAAAAAAAAAAAAGAAATCAACAAACATACAGCAGCTCGAGTATTAAAACCAACATTTAAACCATCGGCGAAACCAGCACACATAGCTATGACATTCTTTAAACCGCCAAGAATTTCAATTATTTCAATATCAGGATAAAAACGTAAACGAAAATTAGGTGTATCGATCAATTCTCGAACGATTTCACTATGATTATCATCACGTGAACCGACTGTTGCTTCACAAAAAACTTTTTCAGCTACTTCATGAGCAATATTAGCTAGAAAATATTTAAATTAGAAAAAAAAAAATTCACAATCATATTTAACAAACCTCCCATTAGACAAAGACAATGAATGTTTAATGTTTTTTTAATTACTTGTGAAACTAATAAAAGTTCTTTGGTTTCTTCATCAAGATAAAATCCCTAAATAAAAAAAGAAAATTTTTTCGATTAACTTATAATTTTTTATTTCTTACTTTAATTAATGTTACAGCAAAAGCAGTAGGTTTTATTTTATTTTTTAATTGTGCGCAAGTCTTTTTAACAAATTGATGAGGTATAACAAATATAAGTATATCAGCATCTTTAACTGATGCACAAAGATCCGGTTCAGCAACAACATTATCAGGAATTCTTTCATGCGGTAAATATTTAATATTTTCATGTTGTTCATTAATAACTTCAGTTAGTTTTTTACCATTTTCTAATGTTTCTTCTTTACACCACATCATAAGTTTTTGATCATATTTATCTTTTAATTCACGAACTTTTTCACCAATATGAATAGCACTTTATTTAGCGAAAAAAAAACGACTGAATTTCAATCAAATATGAAAATAAAACTTACATTGTAGTTCCCCAATTACCAGAACCAATAACTGTAATTTTTTTCAATTGTTCTGATGATGTCATTTTGTATGTATTATGAACTAAAACAAAAACAATGTGTATTAATATTATATTCAATTTTTTTTTAACTAGAAGAAAAGTGTATTTGTTTGCAATAAAATAATATTACGGTGCAATGCATATTTTTTTTAATTACATTCATTATTCTTTGCTTATCTGCATATTTCGCGTTTTTATGTGTACAAGTATGACTCGAAACACAAAAAAAAAAATACAACAAACAAGAAATGTCACATAAATTTATATTGTCGATTGAATCGTTGACGAATGTTCAATCCATGTAAACATAATGCATACACAATTATTTCACTAAAAAATAGATAATCATTTATATGTGTTAAAACAGCAACTACCGGTTCTACATATTGATGAATACCACTTTTATCTAATGATGTAAAAACATGACACCTCAAAAATATCTTTCAAAGAATTATGGCTAATGTGGGAAAAGTTTAACAAGAATAACAAAAATCTTGTGAATGTTCAAATATTCCGATAGGACTTTACCCGGTTCTATCACTCAATCCATTGACAATAGTAAATGTTTCACTTATGAAACTGAAATCATAACCAGCAACTTCAATTGGAAATTGAAGAAAAAAAGCCAAATTTCATTTCAAATACTCACGGATAGTCAAAAAATAATCAGTCAAAATTGAAAAAAACTTGTATTAGAATCAGAAATTTTATGCACTTATCGAATATGAGTTTGGAAATACTATAGAAATTATGATTTGAAAGCTAACAAAAATCAAGTTTTTAGTGGCTCATAAATTAAGTTTCGGAAAACTTGAGCGAGTTAAAAATTACCCGAAATAGAAGAGAAAATTATTTTAGATAGAGTGAATGAAAGAACAAACATAAAATGGTATCTTGATAATTAGTTAGTTCTAAGGACGAAACTATGCACAATGTTTGATATGACTGTTTTACTAAATTTTTCGATTCACTTTCAAGTATTTACAGAACAATCAACTAATCAAATTTCGACCTGTAATTTGGTGCATAAATTGATCTGATGATCCATAAAATATCCTAAAAGTTACATTCGATAAGAACGTTGATTTATTGAGATACTGAATTTCTAAAATAAACTCGATTTTTTGTGATATGTTCATGGAAAGTAACTATTTGTTGGAAGTTCAATTTCTTGATATCATCTATTGTTGTTTTTTCAATTACCATATGTAATAGCAAATCTAATTTATCAAAAATCAATCATTTTTCTGGTAATTCTTGTATTTGAATTTATTGTAGAGCGAATTCAGATTTTCTAAGATAAATAAAATTAAAAAAAAAATACAAAGAAATTAATTAAAGTCTTTACTTAATAACTCGCTAAACTAAAATATGGAAATATTTCTT
>CAJNOP010000763.1:53495-98791 GCA_905250075.1 Rotaria sp. Silwood1
TGAAACAACACCATAGTGAATATTGTGTTTAGTGTGTTCTTTGTTTATTCTACAAGTTAGAAAAAAGCGACTGCTGATAGTTAAAAGCATGAATCGTTTGTCGATTATTTACTCATCCTCTTCTGTGTACGTAAAAGCAACCACTTAGGTATGCATTGTAAATCAATAGTTCCTTAGAAGCAAAAAAAAAAGAGAATTATGACACGGTATGTGCATAGTGTCCGCACGAAGAACCAAATATTGGAGCGCGGTGTAAAGTAGTATTTCGATGAAAATCTTGCGAAAAAAGCATAAAATGTGGACAAAACCTGCTCTTGTTGCTGAATAAAACTGAAAATTTTTGATCGTTTAGAGGAGAGGAGGGCAAGGGTGCACTCCTCCACATGTTGAGTGTGTGAGGGTTGTTCTGGTTATTGAGCTATCTGTCCGATATGTACCCACACTCACACTCGTATGTCATCAATAAAAAAACTTGTTGAATACCCTACAAACTGTTATTTCACTTCTCATTTTCAGATAATTACGAACCTTTCTAGCATTTCCTACGGCTCTTTTGTCCTACAAAAATATGCAACAAATATTGCTTCATTCGAATTCATTTCTAAACATTCTTTATCACCAAACTCAGTCATGAAATATGTTTGTAAAAATCCAGCAAATAATCATAAGTGGAATAAAAGCTAACATGAGTAATGTTAATGACCAACCATAGATGAATGCTAGAATAATTCCAGTACCAAGATCTAATGCGAACACCAGTAGCCTGCAACAATCACGAGTATTATCTTCAATTTAAGTAGACAAGGATGGGTGTGAGTGTGGATGTGATTCTTCACTCAACTCTGACACCCACACCCGCTCTAATTGGGACAATCATATAAGAGTCAAAATAATAAAAATGATTATACTTGTTCACAGAGACACATACAATATCAAAATAAATGCATTCAGATGGAAAAAAAACATTGAACATATTTTTCAGATGCATTAGAGTAATAAGACGGTTTTTTAAGTGTTTGTGGTTTATTTTTTTGATATATTCATTGAAGAAATACAAGGTAAAGATGATGAAATAGAAGAGAAGAGAAAGGACGCGCCAAGAATGACTGATACACAATACACGAACAGATGTATATATACCCCTGGAAAGTAAAAGCTGGACATGGTATTTCGAATCTATTGACGCTCGAGAAGGACATTTTGGAAAACTTAATTATACCATTTGATAGCCCTTGGAATTCTCTATCACCTTGTCTATTTTTGTCTTCGTTTACAGTTAAACATTACCAAAATAAATTGAGTGCAATGAAGGTACCCTTATGTCCAGATTCTCACAGATTGGATTTTGTCTCCTCAACTAGTTCTCCAGCTATAGAAATATATTTCCAAAAAAGTAATTATATATTCTGATAGAGCTTGAAATTCTCTATCAGCCCATATATTTATCTATTGCCTTATATTTGTTTGCTGAAAAATAATTTGAATACAATGAACGCCTCCTCAATTGACAAGTATACAAAATCCGCATTTTTTCGTTGTTTTTTAAGTTTCTTTCGCAAATTATTTTCGTATAGGAATAACTTTTTCGAAAAAAAAATTTTACATTCTGCTAGAGCTTGAAATTCTCTATCATCCTATATATTAATATATTGTCTTGAATTTAAGTAGCGAGAAAAACTGCAGATTTTTCATACTTGTCGATTGAGGGACCGTTTATTCTATTCAAATTATTTTTCAATAAACAAATATAAGGCAATAGATAAATATATGGGCTGATAGAGAATTTCAAGCTCTATCAGAATGTATAATTACTTTTAAAAAAGATAACACCATAGTGATAAAAAAATCTGAAAGACTAATTTTGATGGCAGAGAAAAAATCCAGTCTGTGAGAATCTGGACATAAGGGTACCTTCATTGCACTCAATTTATTTTGGTAATGTTTAACTGTAAACGAAGACAAAAATAGACAGGGTGATAGAGAATTCCAAGGGCTATCAAATGGTATAATTAAGTTTTCCAAAATGTCCTTCTCAAGTGTCAATAGATTCGAAATACCATGTCCAGCTTTTACTTTCCAGGGGTATATATATATATGAGAAAGCGAGGAATAAAAAGTAGAACATAGAGAAGAAAATGATGATACAGAGAGCAATTACTCACAGCGATAAGTGTGTGAACGGTGAATCTGTCACAGTTAATAATGAATATCCACATTGTGTACAATAATTTGCATTAAATACACATTTTTGATTATTACATTTTGGACAATCACTAAAGATTCCTTGTGAAAATGAATTAATGACTTTATAATAGGATGGTGGTGGAGGGGTAGCTGGAGTAATTACATATTGAGAGTATTGTTCATTATCTAATGGTGTTGTGACTTGTTCAAGATCTGGTAAAACAACAAAAGCAGTTGAAGTTTCAGCAGGTGGATACAACCGAATTGATCTTCCATCAATTGATTCGTGTACAAAAGGTACTGTTGTTAATGCAGCTCTTTGCTGTTGAAGACGAAATACTATAGTCAACTAAGAAAAGACACTGTAGTGATTTTGAGAAACATAAGCAGTTTCGAGTTTGTAGTAAAGATTTTGAAGATAGTAAAAACATTATTCAGTAAACGCATACGTACTCTAAATATTTTGCTTGACGCTCTATTATCAAGCTTTTCTATGGTCCATTTGGTAGAAATTATTTGATCAATAGTAATAATTTCGTCAACTGCAATTGTTTGTATATCAGATTGTAGTTTTTCTAATAGTCTCGAATTTGTTTCACTATAAAATTCAGCAGAAGCAGCAAGACCAACACCGCCAGAGCAACACATAAGACAAATTATCGATCTGTGACAAAATAAGAAGAAACATTTCGTTAGTAAAATGCTATAGTTATCATAGAATTTATTCATTTGATTGAAGTTTTAGTTTGACTATAGTATAAGGATGAATCTCATACTACTTGTACAATTATACCATCAGCAATTAAGTGGTTCATATCTCTTATTTATAATCATTAACTGATTTGAAAATTTCATATAATATTCTTCTTAGTGATGCCATACGATTTTGAAATTCTAGCAATCTACTCTATACTCGCATTCTATTTATTAAAATCAGCTAGAAAAAAAACACAGGTAAATAGCACCTAACTTTAGGAAATTATCGCTTTTAATAGACAGATAAATGCAAAATGCCGACTTTATAGGTATCTCATATTTTCTTTACTCTCAAATGATTTTGTCATGTAAAAGGTTGAATAGTCCAATCAAATGGAACTCAACATAAAGTTATTATTTATCATTCAATTCGTCATCAGTACGCTAATCTAATGCAAACCTTTCTTGGGCATAACATTTTTTATCTATTACATTTATTTCAACATTCAAGCACAAATCGTTCAGTAGATCTTACCAAGCTGCATCTATTAACTCTTTGAATAACAATGTGTTGAATAAAGGACACTTCACATTTATTAATTGTTCAAGGACTCGCGAACGCGAAATGATATCGAATTGAAGTTTTCTGTATAACGTAGAAGAGAATTCGATTATATACATCTACATAAGAGTTATAATCCTAATGAGGTCACTCAGGTAATAAACCTAGTAAATTTTTTGTAATATCATTTCTATCATAAAAAGAAGAAGATAGAATAATGCTTTTCTGCAGATCCCAAAATATTTCAGGTTTCCATGTTGGAATCAAGGTTGAAGTAATTTCTGGTAATATTCAAAAGGTTGATTTTACGATACTTCTCAATCGAATTTCGATCCACATCTGTACTTCGCAAGAAGGTGATGAAAATACTTCTTTGCAATCTTGTTAGGAAGTACGAACATGGGTCGAAAATGACTTCAAAGATTTTTTTAAAGAGTTCTGATGAAAATATCCGCAATACACAGTATCCATTTTTTAAATAGAAAAACTCATAGAAATTTCATGCACCAGTTGGGCAATGGTACTCAAAAGTTCAGTATATAATTTATTTCATTTTATTCATATTACAAAGTATTTTGGACGAATTATCGTGAAACTGGATATACACAATTTTGCTATTCAATCGTCAATCTTATTTTTGAGTAAAGCTACAAGGAAATTATGTTTTTTTTAACTTTTAAAAGTGTGCTACCCAAGGGGGAAAGTGCAGGCACCCAGCACCCAGCACCCAGCACCTAGCACCCAGCACCCAGCATCTGCTCAGCACGTATACCGCATTCCACAGTGAGCATCTACGGTACCTACGGCACTTTCAGCATCTTCAACAACTATTCTATTGTCTTAAATACTTAAGATAATGAAACAATGTTTGCAGGTGCTGAAGGTGCCGTAGGTGCTCATAGTGAAATGCAGTATAGGTGCTGAACAGGTGCTGTAGGTGCTGGCAGGTGCTGTAGGTGCTGTAGGTGCTGGTAGGTGCTGGTAGGTGCCGGTAGGTACTGGTAGGTACTGGTAGGTACTGGTAGGTGCTGGTAGGTACTGGTAGGTGCTGGTAGGTGCTGTTAGGTGCTGTAGGTGCTGAGCAGGTGCTGGGTGCTAGGCGTCTGCACTTACCCCCTTGGTGCTACCAAAATATTGATTCAAATTTTTTTATATGAAAAATTTTGTTTTTTTTATTCCAATCGTACAATTGGTATGCGATTTACTTACATATGTATGTATATATAAGCAAATACTTAAAATATTTTCTTTTTCCTCATAAATACTTACACAAATATTATAAACTGAGAAGCGCCACTCAGTGTCAATGATTTCATCAGGAAAATGCCAAAAATCATGATTATGACGCATAGTATAATTGTAAATATTTTCATACCAATGCAACACAATACATTTTTTCGAGTACTGAATCTTTTTATTCGTTCATTAATTTTCGATATTATACATAAATATTGAGATTCTGAGATACAACAATTTAATGGGTTATTTGAATAGGAGGAAGAATTGCCATTAAATATGCCATGTTGATCGGATATAACTAAACAGATTTTAAAAAACAACAATTTTGGTTTATTAAACAAGAAGAAGTATTAAATTACTTGTAAAATGGATTGTTGACATGTTCGTATAAAATTCTTGATTTATTTATGATATTAATGGAAAAAGAATATTATGATATGATAGGAACAAGAAGAATTACTGCGATCCTACAACGATGATGTTTGAGAAATGTAGAACAGACAATGAGTCAAATTTGCTTCTTGAGTACTAACAAACCGAAAAAAAGAAAAGCGGTTGGAGGACATCTATGATAATATTTAGTATGAATGAAAGCAAATATCTTTTTAATACCTTATTAATTTATATATATATGTTGTGTATCACCTTCCTTGAACACTTAGTTGTACTGCAATGCTTTGTTGCCAATATAAATTGAACCTCAAAGAACTATGCTATGTATAGAAAAATACAGTATGAAGCCTTTTATATTTCAAAGACTTATTTACTCGAAGTTTATGTCACAGATTTGATTACTAATCCAGAAATAAACAAGCTACTGCTGTAGTTCTCAATTTCTACGTCTTCTTATTTTTCGCAATGCTATCTTTCGTAGACTATTCACATACTAAAAATTTTTTATCTGGTTCCTGATCGATTCATTCAGAATATATTCTATTGCAATTAATAACATATTTTTGACCTGCAATACTCTGTATATTACATTGTACTCGAATAAAAATTTTCTTTGAGACCATCTATTTAGGTCGTCTAGGTAAAAATCGAAGTTTTTGATCCCCCCGACTGTTCCTGGACGTCTAGCACAAAAAGAATTTTCAGAAAGAGAGTGCTAGATTAAATGCATGTCATAGATCAATCTAGGACTGAGTTCAATTCAAAATTGGCCTGAGTAAATCTCAGATTCACGATTGAACTACTCCAATGTCAGATCTAAGAAACAGTTTACCACCGAGCTCAAATAAATCTTCAGATGATTGCCGGATTCAAATTGTTATGTATGAACTATAATATGGCAATGGTATCTTACTTGATGCAATCATCAAACGCTGGATTAAGGAATGATCTGAACAATGATGATTCATTTTATACAGTAGGACAGCTTCTATGAAAAATTGATTCTTCATTAATCGGACTCGCACTTAGGCCGTCAAGTGATCACTGACTTCGTTGAAATATCAGTGTCTTATTGTAGTTCACCAAAAGCAAACTACCTCTGTGATGGATTCAAAGACTTGTTTGAGTTTTTCTATAAATGATTTCGTCAAACCGACATTGAACTAATTTGATTTCGGATCTCAGACTTGTTTTGAGCTATCTTGAATAGGCCGGAATTTAAAATTTATTTGTTTTGCAAATAAATTGGATTTTAAAGAGCAGAAAATAGTAAAAATATAAAAAGAAAAATGGTTCATTACCAACAGTACTCAAAAATCTGACAACGTTTACATATAACAAGTTACTCATATAGCATAATTTTTCATAATTTGAAAATGAGATTCGTATTCAACTAAATCATTCAAACAATACTGTTCCAAATAGATTAAGCTGCAAAATTTAGCAGAAATTTATGTGGAAAAAAAGAAGAAATTCATAATAAATCTCTGGATGCTCAGAAGTGCGTAACGCCCTGCTCTATGTCCACCTTTTAGCTCCCACCGCCCTCCTATTACTTGGGCATATTTTATGGATAACAGCTCAGGACTTCAATCTTTCTTCTTCTCATTAAGCCGCTGACATATATATAAATTGAAGTATTCCATCACTATAATCATTTTGCACTGTTTTTAACAGAATTAAATATCAAGAACAAGACAAAGGTATATTTCTTGAAGAATTTGCAAAATTTGAACTGCCCAAGCAGACAAGAGCTCCCAAAACCGCGTTTAAACGTACTAATCTCGGTTCTAAGTAGTTTGAATGTTTTCACGCAGCTTTTGATGTTTCCTGAATGAATGTGAAAACGCTTAAACGAAAACCGCAATCGATGTCTTTTAACATATTTTTGGGAAGTTCTTATCTGCCCGGGTGTTAATGAGAAAATTAGTTACAAATTAAAGAAAACAATCAGTGAATCAAAAAGATAAACCTTTGATACTCTGTTTATATTTTGTAGTATTTCATCACTTAGACTTTAATTATTTTTCAAAAGATTCATCGTGTAATTCTCTACAAATTAGAAGATTCAGTTTAATGAATATGACCTCATTCATTTTTAAAGCATAACCTAAATCCGTAGAGCTATCACGTTTATTTATTAATGAAACAGGTAAAAAGTGCGAAGAATGTAAATTTTTGACACTAGTTCTATGAATCTAACTAATGGCAAAAAAAATAGATGAAGTTACATTTGTTAAATAAAATATACAGATTTGTTGAGAATTACATGTTGATTCTTTTGAAAAATATATTTAGTCTAACAAGAGAAGATCTCCAAGTGTGTCTCTGGCACTTTAACAGAAATAGCATGGGTTTGCCAAGTCAAGTGCTCCAGTTTTTTTATTGCTTGATATTTACATATAGATACATACTTTTTGCAAAAAGACTTTGCCAATTTCTAGAAATCCTATGCAATGGTAGATATAAATGAACATGTGCAGTAAAAAGAGCTGATTCAAAAACTATTTATTTGTCATCGTTCATATGTCTACAAAAGAATGATTCTTTTCATGCGATAAACAAAAGCATTAATTCTTATATTTATAATCGTCGACGAAATGTAATAATAAATGCGTGTTTTATTAAATTTTCCGAATTTACTGCATGTAATATAAATATTACTTGCTCAATAAATTGACCATTAAACATGTGGTCTCAGTTTCTCTGCTGGTTCTTCCAAACATATAAAAACTGAATCAATTAACTTTTTGGTCATACTAACAATCAACATGAATGTGTTATAACGTCCATTGATTTTATCTGATCCATGAATTTATTTCTGAATACTATGCCTAACTGTTATTGTTCATACCCGTATTGATTGAGCACTTTTTGAATCAGCTCTTTTTACTGCACATGTCTATTTATGTCTGTCATCACACAGTATTTCTAGAAATGGACAAGGTGGTTTCGAAAAAGTATATAGCTATATGTAGGTAACAAGTAGTGAAAAAAAACTTTTCTCTAAAATTTTTTATCGAAACAATCTCAGTCATTAATAGTTTCATATCTGACACTAGAGCACTGGACTTACCTCGTGTCGATGGCGTGAGTGAAGAGAATATTCGTACTCATACCTACCCTATCCAGAAATATGCCAGACTAAAACCTTCTAATCTTCCCCTGACGCTTTGCTGTATAACATGAGCTTTACGATTGCACATTGATACTTTGTCATATTTTACCAAGCTTTTCCGTCTTACTTTTTTTTGATTGTTCTATGCTTCGAAGCATTTCCAGTTAACTCTAAGATAGTACTGCACGACGTGAAAATCTCCTCCATCATCCTGACTAACAAGAACATTTTACTATTGTGTCGGTAGCACTTCTATATCTCTAACTAATAAAGGCATAAGTACATTATGGTGATAGTTCAACTCTCGCTTTTTGATTAACTGAACATGATGTATAGTATTGGTAAAAAAGCAAGCGAACTAAATTTGTAATATGTAGACATTTTCAATGAATTAAGACTAATTAAAATAACGAATAAATTTGAGATGAAGGCAGTAAAACGAATCAAGGAGATTACTAACTATCAAACATTTATCAATCGATCGTCCAAAAGATAGTTAGATCATTGGAATCGATTTTAAGTGTGTTTCAATCATGTCTAATGCACAGATCATGTTAACGATATGTATACATTATTTAATAAACTTATTTTTGAGTTTCGTATTATTCTAATAAGTTACTTACAAGAACGAAATGAGCCAAAACGAATAGGTAAAGAGAATTTTGTGTAGATATGTCCCTGAATAGATCTGGTGTTGTGTGTGTAAAACTACTTGTTTGTTTTGGTAAATGATTCTTTTTTTTTACCTTTGCAGTAAGGCGAATTTTTTCATTTCTTATCACTCGTTATTTTGTCTAGTTGTCTGACTGTTTGTTTGATTTTTTTTATTACACACTCTGTCGCGAACGTATTTATACAAGATGTACACGTTGTGCACGAAACGATTTGCCTGAGTGATTTACTTACAGTGAATATTGCATGCGAAATGACATCAAAACTATTAATATTTCAAAAGATATCGGAATGCGCAAAGGGTCGTAAAAATGAATCAGATTGTTTTTGTTTTGAGATGCGTAATATCTTATAGTTATGTGTTAATATATACCAATAAAACGCCGTAAAACAAAATTTCGATGGATATTCTCATACATAGTTGATATACAATTATTATAATCGTAAACATTCTTCTTTATATACTTCGAACATTTTGTTCTTCAAGAAAACTCTAGTTTAACGATAATAAGATATCAATAGTATTGAATGCTTAATAACGTCAGTATATATCATGTAGTGAAGTTTGTAAATGTAGATATTTTTTGTTTCTTTCATATATATTTATATATGAAAAAGAGAAGGACTTTTCGGTCTTTAACCGATCATTGTCAATCTTATAATGATGATACGAAAAAAAGCGAAAACGAAAAGGAAAAATATGATGATGAAAAAACTAATATCAATTTACATGAATCATTTGTTTCCTTGATCAGTAGTGTAGAAATCGTTAATTCATTACGAGTTTTAAACTTGCTCTTGGAATTTTAAACTGAATGAATTTTGAATAGTTTATAATTTGAGTATTCAAGTTCTAAACTTTACGAATTTTGAAAAAAATTTCCAGTCGAGTTATTAAATTTTAATCTACCAGAGTGTTGAGATGTACGACTTGATCTAGCTCGATTTCAGGTTATTCTTGTCAGAGTTTTGGGTGTTGGTGAAACTCGCATTATCGAACACATCCACACTCACACCCTACTATCCTTCGTTTTTGCTTTTCTCGTTTGAATAAATCTATATTTTAGTTATAGTTTTAGAACTATGTTTTTTCCCTTCTACTGTCTAATATGAATTTAAACAAAGAACTAACGACAAGTTGTGTTCTATTTGGTTATAGTATTCTTCGCGACCAATTATTTTTTTTTAAATATTCATCTCTTGTGCGATATTTTTGTGTGTAATTATAACTTTTCTACTTGAATAACAATTTTTTTTTCAATAAAGAAACTTTCCCTGCAACGTCGAATGTCTTGTAGCGAAAAAATATTGTTTTTCGCAATTTTATCATTATTCAAACATGAGATAAATAATGCTAATGTAAATATCATAGTTCATTTGTTTTAAAAAAACAAGATGTGGAATGTAAGTGTGGATCATGTATTCGGTAACATCCACACCCATTATTAACTGCTCTTATTACGTTAGTTACTGAATTACTGATCTATGTTTACATTTTAAAACATTCAAACCCATCAGCAAAAAATCTCTTCCAGTCCTTAGAAAAAATTGCGATACAGCTGTGCTTTTTCGAAATCATAAGATATATCATGAAAAACTGGGTCAGAAAAACAAAATGTCTGTAGAATCTAAATATACTGGTTAATACATATACTTTCTCTTTTCAGAAAGTCAGAGTCATTTTATCAGAAAAAAAAATAGGAAATTTTTAATAGATCATACATTTGATCAATTAACATTTTCGATAAATAAGTAGCTTACTCTATTAAAAATTGTGTCACTAAACTCATATATAATACTCATTGCAACATGATAGTTGATATCCTAATAATGAGGACATTGCAATCGCTTGTTTAACCAGTTGAGGTATCTTGATAACGATATACTATACTGGTCGATACAGAATCGATTCGACAATTCTCGTAAATCATTGATTCAAAATTGAACTGCATCATATACAACTGTTACATGAGCTCAGTTGCCATTGCTTAGAATATTAGAGTCAGTTTATTTGGCACTATGATTGTTGAGTGAATCATATGATTATGTCACAAAGATCATAACATATATTCAAAGAACGACAAATGAAGTCCGATCTACATTAAACAAATACACCGTAGTCCATCTGACCTGTATTGTTGAGGATGTAGATGTGGATCACATGAAACAATAGTTTTTGATTTGATTGAAATAAGACTATAAAACAATATTAATTACAATCCAATATGTATGAGTCGTAATCAAAATATAGCATTATATAGAGCTAAACAAGATTGTGTCCAACACATAAACTTCGAAAAGTTTCTATTTACATCTCAGAGTTTTTTCCTACTCATTGTATTTTCCATTACACATTAACTTATATGAGATATTTTGAATGTTGCTCTGTATTTAAAGTTTATCGAAGTAAAGATAAAAAATTTGCCTGAGTTGACCTTTTTCATTTTTCAGACATGACTCTTTCGAGGGTGTGGGTGTCATTGCTCTCTTTACTCATAGCCACATCCAAACCCACACACCCCACATCCACACCCCAAATATATTCATTTTAATCAAAAAATTTCATCAAGAAAAGGAAGTGTTTATGAAGATAGAAATTTTTTCTACATTGGTATTTCTTTGATTAAATTAAGTATTTGTCAGTATGGGTGGAGATGATATCTTCATTCACACACCTTACTTTCTAGTGATCAAATTGTTTGTTTTGTTTTCTGTCAACATGCTTTTTTTAAATTTTTTTCCATATTCGATACGATTAGTTTCATTTTAAGTTAAGACGTTAATTCATTCGTCGTACAATAATTGAAAACAAACCTCGCATATCATCAGGCAAAGAATAGGAGTAAAAATAGGATTCTATGATATGAAGAAAGCTTTAATATAGTGGATGTGTTTTTTTTAAGGAACATATGTTAAAAATACCTGTTGCCTATTGAAAAACGTTCCATTATTCGATTTCAGTGTCTTACGTTACTAGGAAAACTGTCTGCTCAGTGGCAAATATCTTCAACAGAATGCATTTTATTGCCCGACTTTTACCTATCGGTAGCGACAGTGAAAAGTGCATCTGGTATTGTGAAATCATCTTTTAAAAGAATTTTTTTATTCTGACTAATGTAACTTTTTGTTGACGAGACTCCATTTGCATCTACAATAATATAGTGTTTACTCGACTAGTGCTTATTAAAAATGTAAAATTTGTGTTGTTTTTTCATTATAACTTTATATGAATGCAATAGTACTTCCTGCTTAGTTATTTTTCTTTGTATGAGTTATTGATATCAACAGGAGTCGAAATTAGTTAGATTTTTGATTCCATCTGATAATGCTATGATGATAGATTCATTGTCTTGTCATTCGAATGGCTTTTACTTGATTTGTTTGAATAATAATTTGAAAAATGGTTGCAAGACTATTAAATCTTCCTTCATCAATCGAATCAATCCTAATGGTGACACATCTCTTCATATTTCATTCTTTAAAGGTTATATTGAACCCGTTAAACTTTTAGTAGGATATCGTATTTCGCGAATAATTCAAAATAAAGAATGATAAACTATTGAGCAAATAGCAGCAAACGATAAAATTAAAGATATTTTCAAATACCAGGAAAGGCCGACATCAGATTCGAAACATTTTGTCGCTACATGGAAAAAATTCAATTTTCTAGTGAAAAAATACAAAGTTGAAATAAAAGATTATTTACGACTTACTGTTGAGTGGGAGCAGCCTGCAGGATTTATTTCTGCTTATACTAGTGGTGGAATCGACTTTCATACTGTTTGAAATTAAGATTCAACTGAAATCGGTTCCAACTTTCGTCTTATTAGTACTCAAAATCTATTTAGTCCGGGTTATTTAAATAATGAAGCTCGAAAAGACCTTGCTGGACATATATTCGCTGTCGTTCTTATCAATCACTCTCCCCCTTTTCAAACGTCATTATCGCACTAATATCAATACGTACCGTAGAATGAGTATTTCGCAAGACGATCTTAAAGAATATAAAATAAACAATCTATTTATGACTCGCATATTTCTTTCCACATTTCACGATGAAAATATTGCTAAACGTTTTATTCCAATCGATGACAACAAAACAAATAAAAGAAATAGAAGATGTAGTGGTGCTTATTGATGAAAAAAGCTGTTCTATAGAAGTAATAAAACTTGGGGAATGTAATTCGAATTTGTTTTAAATATTTTTGTATTTACTTTATTCAAGAATGAGAAATGAACTTGCATTATGGGTGTGGACATGGGTATAGCGAATATACTATTGAGACCTACACCTATACTCGATCCAGATTAGCATAATATTTCTTCTTTCCTATAAGATAGAATAGGCTTGTACAACATTTTCAAATATCGAGCGATTTCGATTTCCAATTGAATAAGCCGATTATGTGTTCTCCTTTTTAAAAGAAATTATCAAATATAATCGTTCATTACTTACTTTTTTTTTTCTTTTGACGCAACCCTGTGCTTACAGACGAATTCAATGACTTTGTAACTTATCTTATGCCGTTTGTGAAAAATTATGGATAGAAACGAAATGCATTTTCTATTATTACGTATATACTGATTCCCTTAAGAAAAATACTTGTCATATAGAAACTGGTTATTATTTAAACTTAAAATAGTTGAAAATATGGGCTTGTTTTGGGATCGAGTTATGTACTTTTATGAATATAAAATTATTAAACAAACCCATTCCTATGAAACTTTCAATATATGGTTTACTAATTTATATTGTCAAAATTCTATACATACTTGACTATTGATAACTCTATAGTAATTGTGGAAACTATATCACATCAACATCATCAAGACAGTGGGATGTGGGTGTGGGTGTAGAATAAAAGAACACCCAAACCCGCACACCCACCCACACACCCTCACCCACACCCACACCCTAGTTTATCGCGATTAACCGCCATTTTTTGCCTGGTTTTCATCACATGGGTTCTTATCAGTATTTCATAATTTTCTCAGATTACTTTCTAGGAAAAGGTGAAGTTGTTTTTTAAGCTTCGAGGAATATTGTAAATTATTCATTGTTGCACTTGCTCGAACGTTTTATCTCAAAAGAAACCAATATCAGACGGAAATATCAGAAATCGATTATTGACAATATTAGCTTTTGAAAAGTTTTATTTGCAGGTACCTTGTATTTCTTATCATGTAATTGCGACTGTGCCCATTTATTTTGTTGTTTTATTGGCAAAAACAAATTTAAAGAACCGACAAAATAAAAGAACACCTTTCTTAAGTGAGAAAGAAACGAACGAATGAGAAATGAAGAGGCCTGCTGCTTTTAAGTAAGTTTCATATGTGACACGATGACGATATAAAATTTTATTTTTTTCTTCCAACTTGCTTCCCTCATTATTTGACTCACGTCAGTTGATGATTCAACTGTTTTTGTGAGACAAAGTATACTAATGACGTGTTTTAATAATTTTACCTGTACGTTTCAATTACTATTGATCCTTACATTTGTTTTCAGCGGAACTGATTGAAGAATATTATAAAAAAATGGGAAAAAGCCATACTGTATGATTTTTCTCTCAAGATTGTTTCTTTGATAAAAAAAAATAGTCAAATTTTAAATCTGTTGTATTTTATATGACAAACATGGCTGTTGTTCCAACTGAATTTGTCTTCGATGCTTCAAAAGCGGCTTTAAATGTCGGTGCGAAATGTGTTCCATCATTAATCACGGCTATTTTTAAAAGCGCAAAAGAGATTCGAGAAACCGTAAGAAGAATAAAAGATTGTAACAATCAATGTTTACGATTGAGTAAAAGAATTGATCGATTAAGCGATTTTTTACAAAAAGAACAGTCCCTCGATACATTCAATGAACCAATTCAACAAGCATTACAAGATTTCGAAGATTTTCTCCAAAGATGTCTGGAATTTATCTCCGAATATGGCAAAGCTGGTCCCTTGAAGCGTGCTTGGAACGACAAAGAATACCTTGCCAAATTTAAAGAGTTACACGATGAATTCAATCAACATACAGGAGATATTAGTTTCTGTATCTCGCTTTTTAGTAAACTTCCTGGTAAATATCGACATAATGACGATCATGAATCTAATTCAAACGACATTCAAAATCAAATAAATGTTAAAAACAACGAAAACATCAAAATAAATCCGTCCTCTATCCCAACAGAACAGGTTAGTATGTTAAAGACAACGGAATAAATAAATCAATTTTTTTCTTGAACTCTACGAAATGCCAGAGATTAGGCAATGCAATTAAAAATAGATAGTTGTTGCAAGAATGGTAGCTACAGATTCTTTGAGTTACTCTACCTAAAAGCTCTATCATAATGCAAAATATAATATGTAATCGTTTACTATGTGAAAGAATTTTATATCGATAGTTTACTGGGCATTGCTTTGAGATGTTTATTTTGAAATTTTCAATCAATTCTGTGTAGTCTTGATCTTTTGCTAATACGTTAATCATTTATACTTCAAAATTAAACGTGCTTTACATAGAAAAATTTGTTCAAGACGTCAATAATCTTTTTTTCTAAAAAACAAAGTATTTTGTAAACTTTTTTATATCAAATTGAGAGCCAATTTGGTGTAGAAATCACTGATACTCGATCCATTAGTCTAATTTAGAATCTGTGGAAGATGAAAAAATAATCTTATTTGTACTCTTATTTTGATTGTTCTAGAAAACTGAGGAAGAAAGTAAAACAAGTCAAGAAAGAATTTTTGAGTCTGGGATATGGAAATACCGTTGTGGCCTTGATGAATTGTGGCAAGATTCATGTTACTGCAACTTAATTTTTAATCGAGACACTAGAACATTGGCAGGATGTGGCGAAGATGACATTGGTTATTTCATAATCAATGGTACATTCACTGAAAGAATTCGAACCATTCAAATGAATTTGTCGTACATGGTAAGCAATAATCATTACAAAAAACAGAAAGTTCAATTTTTTCCCTCACGAGATTCCTACACGTCTTTGAATATCTATTGAAAATCATCTAGTCTTCATGTTCTTTTTTCTAACAGACAGATAAAGATTTACATCGGTATATGAAACTTTTATTTCATGGTCGAGTTTAAGTTATTATGGATAAAACTAAATATGAAACAATATTGCTTTACATTTTTCATGTTCTATAAAACTTCAATAAACAATTTTCCATTAATTTCGATAAATTTAAGTTCTTTTCATAATATTAACCAATTTTTACTGACTTTCATGAACACTGATAATTTTGCTTTGTTTTGGATAATTTTCAATAAATTTGAATGATCTCTCTATATTGATTTTCGATGATTAAAATCACTCAAATTTAGAGGTGTCGGCTTAGCATTAGGGATAAGAAAACGCTAACGCTTTTGTATTAAAATTAAATAATTCACTTAATACTTTTGCATTAGTGTTAATTTTGTATTAAGAAAATGCTAATGACTATCATAATCATTCAGTTCGTTTATACAGCGGCCATTGCAGTTCTACTACCAGCTTTTCTATAGTTGAATTTTCTTTGTAACATTTCTATACAGAGAAAATGCCATGTACGCATCAGGATGACATAAAGTTACATTTATAGTTCTTCGGAAAGCAAAAATAATTTTGTGAAACACGAACTGAAAGGAGTGTTGAACTGTTTAGGGGTAGAAATTTGCACCCCCCTCCCCCCGCAGACCGTAGTAGACATCTTAATTAATTAACTAATTAGCATTTAATTAACTAATTAACCGTCACAGACCGTGACAGAGAAACTATAGCTCTAAAGCATTAGATAAACGGCTAGCTACAAATGTATCGCAAAGAAATGGAACAAAACGATTTCCATTTAACTAGTAGCAATAGGTCCATCGTATTTCACATTTTTAGTCCCGCATGGGATTACGCTAACAGCTTTTATCAAATACTGATATTGTCATAGGTCCACAAGAAATTAAATTTATCCTGGTCTAACTTCCCTTTAAAGTTATGAACAGCCTTTAATCCCTTTAGTCTCTTTAGTTCCTTTATTTCCTTTAATCCCTTTAGTCCTTTTAGTCCCTTTAATCTCTTTAGTCCCTTTAGTTCCTTTAATCCCTTTAATGTTAATCATTCTTTACTGTATTAGCAAGTTATTTGTCGTAATGTGAATGAGTAGGATGATAAATGTTACATCTTTGGAGGCATACAAACGTGACATTTCCCACACTTATAGTGGTGCTTGGTAACAGCAAAGAACAAGTTTAAAAATAAGGGACTAAAAGGATTAAAGGAACTAAAGAGGCTAAAGGGAGTAAAGGGAATAAAGACTGTTTATAACTTTAAAGGAAAGTTAGACCAGGATAAATTTAATTTCTTGTGGACCCCTCCTAATTGCTGATGAAAGAATAGTTGATAAATGTAAATTGGTGTTGATGATGGAAGTGATAGATTTTTTCAATCGATCAATTTGTTCTAAAATCCATACAAATATCCCAGGACAGAGACAATATGTTCATAGTTAAGATGCGAGGACTACTCAGACGACTGTCGTTTTTATAGATAAAGTAAACGAAAGAAATTAAGAGTATTAATAAAAAGTTCTTAAGATCTTGTTTATTCCTATCCAAACCATGAAATTCAGTACTCTCAAAAAGTCACAAAAGAGATTGTCATCAGAATTACCATGCTAAATACTAGAAAGTTTGATTGCTAAAACTAGAAACAGAAATATTATTGATATTTCTTCCATATACCAATGTGAAAAGCTTAGAATAAAAAGTCAGACAAAAACCGATTAGAAAATGACTAATAATTGATTATCATCATATGCTGTGAACTCATTTTAACCAGAATTAATCGGATCAATCAAAATTCTATTGATTACTAAGATTAATTTCGATTATAATCGATTAAAATTTTAATAATGAACAAATATAATTGATTTTTTCATTACGAGAATTGAAAATAATCTACAGCAAATTTGCACAGATTTCTATCGCTCATAACCAAATTTTTAAGTTCCAATCGATTATAATCGATTGATACAATTTTGATTTTTTCGATTGAATTTGATTGAAACGACTAAAAAGTAATAAAAAATTATTACAAGCGTATGGTTACAATGGATTTTTTATCATTTTAATATCAATTTTAATGTAATTTTTACTCTAATTGTTTTACTAGGGTAAGTTGTAGCAGCAAGAATGAAAAAAAAATGCGTGTTATCTTCTAGACAAAACTAGAAGAATTATGTTATTGTGCAATATATAAAGATACTAAGACTCTTTGTAGTAGCATTCTTATCTAATATTTACTTGCCAATATTTAACTTTTTGTTACTAGTATGTCTTATTATCCCTGTACATAGACAGAAGCTGCAATAAATAGTTAAAATAATTTCCTCGATACACAAAATGAAATATTTATTTATTTCATATAATGAATTTACCTATGTATAGATGATTCTCGTCTCCGACGTACAACTCTTGATAATGATGGAGATCGACTAGACAATGTATGATGCAACATACGATTCGTAGTCAACGATCGTGATGATCGAGTTCGTAAACTGCTAGAACGAGTTGGAGTTTGTGATTGTAAAGCATCCAAACTTCAGTGAAAATTACTAGTTGCACAATATATAGAAGCAGCAAAGCAAGAAAACACATTGAAGTTTTTATGTGAATAATGATGACTATGAAATAAAGCACTTGTTTAACACTAACTTGGTTCTTTACAACAGACGAACTAAACAAGCAAAACTATTAAAAAGAAGTAGCAATAACAAAGCATAACATTATAAGTCGTTCTCTAGGGTTTGATTTATTATAAGTTGCCGAAGAAGTGACGCATAATCTTTTCTTTCCTCTTCTTTTGCCTTCTCTTTCTGTATTGAAAGCACATAGACCAATATCAAACAGAGAATGCGTATAGTATTTTTTTTTCTTCTCCATTTTATTAAGTGTAATCTAATGAACCAAGTAGATATTCAGTACACATTGGCTTTTTTAAATAGCTTCATAGCCAGAGATGCAATCAACAGTTGTTCAACAGATTTAACATTTTATTTTTATTGACAATCAAATTGTCAGGGTTGAATTCACATAATTATATTTTATTGAAATGACATATATGAAGTGATCCTACCGAAATAGTTTTTTTTGTGACTCTATAACTGTGGAAAGGTTTAGGAGCATCACATACTAAGTAAACGTTTAAAGAATAATAATCATGATAATGAAAAAACAATGATATTCTCCATGTTTCATTGAAAAATATTCAGTCATTTTGACATCTAACATATAAAAGTCAAGTGATATACAATTCATTGTCGCTAAATGATCCTTACATTGAGTTTTTCTTTTACAATATTGATATCTGATAAAGTTATTTTTGCTTTTTGAAGAACTATAAACGTACATATATGTCATCCTGGTGCAAACATGACATTTTCTCTGTATAGAAATGCTACAAAAAAAAATTCAACTATAGAGAAACTGGCAGTAAAACTACAATGACAGTTCTATAAATGAACTGCACGATTATTATAAGTATTAGCATTTTCTTAATACAAAAATTAAAACTAATACCAAAGCATTAAATTATTTTTTTAAAACTAATGCAAAAGCATTAAATTACTTTTTTAATTTTAATACAAAAGCATTAAAAAAAGTATTAATTAATGTAATGCTAATGCTAATCTGACATCTCTACTCAAACTTACAAAATGATACTCTTAATGACTAAAATAGCGAAAAACTATAGCCCAAATAAAAATTCTTCGCAAATATATATCCCAAAGAAAACGAACGTATTTCTTTTTGTTTTTTCTTTCTGTTTCTTGTCGTAACGAAAAAAGATATGTATCCATTCGCCTAGGACTCTATCAACATTTTACTCTGAATTGAAACCTTTTTATACATGATCTGTTTCAATGCGAAATAGATGTTGGTGATATTGTAAAACAATTTTCTGTTTTTGTTTGACTTGAAATTTATTTCAACAGGCAAAAAATATGTGTTAATATTTCGCCCCAAGAATTTGAGTTATAGTACAGGGGCTAATATTTTCTGCAAGTAATCTAGAAGTGCACAGCTACTTTTTAGTACAAGCTGCAAAACAATCGGCTTAAATATAACAGAGCTATTAAGTCGAGAGTGATGTTTCTTCCATTTATGGATGCTTTTTGAATATGCTATGTGTAAATATATTATTCTATATCTCATTAGGATGAACAATCAGATATCATTCATGAAGAAACTATTCAATTAATATATGACAAAGATCGGAAAATATTCTGCGGTAATCTTCATCGAAGAGAAGCAATTACTCATGAAGCTTATGAACCATCTAGGCAGTTCGAAATGTTTATCGATGATCCTTGGTGACAAATTTTCGGTTTGGCAATATTCATATTTTTGTTACTTCTGTTACTAGAAAATTTTAAGAATAAATCGCATGATTTTGATAGTATTTTTTTGTACATCATTGATTCGTCTCATAATGTTTTCAGAGGTTTTTCTGTCATCTTCATGGATTGTTGTATGTGATACCAATATTTCGTGCATGATATTTTTCTTTCCATTTCAGTAGTCTTGTGATTTTCTCATGCTTTATTTCACAGGAGAGCCTTCCCCAACAACAACAACGTAATACATCAGAACGAAACTACTCCTGAGATTCTAATTCTGTTAGAAATCAATTCGTCTGACATTTCATTCGATAAGTCTCAAATAGTCCGAAAACAACTGATCGACAGTATGTAGGACGATAAACATGCTCAGATCTATTGGGACGAAAGTTGCCAAAAGTGCTACCGATATTGAGGATGGATGTAAGTTTGGGCTGTGTGCTCTAACAAAAGATGTACACTCGCACCTGGAGGCGTACCACTCACTCACACTCTTACCTTGATGCGGTTTTGTGAGATTAAATAAAATTGCTTTGTGCACTATTATTTACTTAGAAGTGACAAAATAATAGTGCATTTTCGATTCACATGGGAAGAAGACTTTTTCATGTTCATAATTCTTACAGCAATAATTCATTCAACATATTAAATGTTTGGACTGCATTTTTGGCAACGAGTTTTAAGTGCAACTCAACATTGTTGAGTCATTCGCTTGAATACCAACTTGAAAGCAATATAGTTTAGCTATTTTTTCGTATGTTGTTGTTTATTTGCTGTGAGTTAATGCAATATGGTGTGGGTGAAATGCATTTGTCGGTCATCTTTGATAGGTAAGAATATCAACAACCATACTCAAATTCACAGGCACATGCACATCGAAAAACGATTGTTTCGCGTTCTAACAATGTTGGATACACTTTTTGACTTTTGATTTTCATCAGATTGACTTATCAATTAGATATTCTTCTTAAAACGAATCTTATCCCTGTATCAGATTTTTTCGCTCAAAAACATTAATGATTCATTTATATTCTTTCTCATTCGTCATTATAATTTACTTCATCAAACTTGAATTCCTTTACGAAGAAAATGTCGTATTTCGTGTCTACAGAACAAAACCAAGTCAATGTAAGCGTGGTCACATTTTTTGTAATATAAAATGTAAAGTACGAAAGAAAGAAACGTTGAAAAATATGCATTAAAGTACGTATGATTCTTTTTCTATTCTTTCGCAAGTATTTCACAATTGTTGTATAAGTAAGATATATCGATTGCAACCCAGGTTAGGGTTTGACATGCCGTTCTTATAGTATCCAGATTTTTGAAAAACCCTGTTTTGCCCTATATTTCGATCGCTTTTCCTATTTTCAGTTTTTTGACGTTTAAGTGCACCATAGCTGCATCTATTCTAAATAGAGATATAAATTTTCTTTTTCATCTAAGAGTCTTTAGAAATCTCATAATCACTTAATATGTTGAATCCCTCTGGAAGCCTGAATATGAGAATGTACGTTTGGTCTTCTCTTCGTTCACATCCTGAATGAATACTAACCAATAAATACATACCCTTGGAATTGCTCACAAGATTGGCCTAAATAAAAAAGATATCTTTTTACTTACAGTTTAATATTTATTTATTGATGGTGTGGGTGGGTGTGTGGGTGTGGGTGTGGGTGTGGGGTGTGGGTGTGGATGGGTATGGGTGTGGGCGTGTGAGTGTGGGTGTTGGTTTGTCCGTTATCGTGAAAGAATAGCCCACATTCACACCCACATCTACACCCACACCCACACTCACCCACACCCACACACCCACACCCACACCCATCCACACCCACACACCCCCACACTCACACCCACACACCCACACCCACACCCATTCACACCCCACACACACCCACACCCACACACCGACACCCATCCACACCCACACCTACACACACCCACACTCACACCCACACCCACACCCACACACCCACCCACACACCCACACCACACACCCACACCCACCCACACTCACACCCACACCCCACACCCACACCCACCCACACTCACACACCCACACCCACACCCTCTAATCTTTTATAAAGGACATAATTTTTCTTTTGGTAAATTGTTTTTCTCAAAAGTTTTCGTCATTTTCCGCTTGAGAAATATGTTTTTCCGATGAAATTGGAAATATTTCTTGATTTTTTTGCTACATATGTTTTTTTGCTAGTGCATTCCAGAAGTCTTGAAGGTATTTCATTATAGTCAACGGCTTGTTTTTTATTTGAAACTGTATGTCAAGATGCAGGACAACAGGGTGTGGGTATGGAGTGGGTGGCTGTGGGTGTGAACATGAGTTTAAACTGAAAATAAAAATCCATATCCACACCCACACCCTCAAGATTGTAAAATTTCGGTATGAAACTCCCGCCAAATCTAACCAAATCTTCGTGCCAATTATAACTAGTTTTATTCGTTCTATCTAATACTGATATTTATTTACCAAATCTAAAAAGAGTAGTTCTAAGATTTCGAAGCATTTGGTGGAAATATGCAGTTTTCACCAAATGCTACGAAATGTTAGAGCTACTCTTTTTAGATTTGCTGAATAAATATTAGTATTAGATAGAACGAATAAAACTAGTTATAACTGACATGAAAATCTGACTAGATTTAGGAGGATTTCATACCAAAAATTTACAATCTTTATGCAGATAAACAGGATTTGTTGCACCTCTATTAATATCTGATTTAGCTATAGAATTCCTACAGAATTCCGTCGGATCCAGCACTTTCCGACATCCGACAACTTTCGAGACGGATTCTGTCGGAAGTTGTCGGTTTTCTGCCGGAATTTATCGGATTAAGCCAGATTTCCGACGGATCTAGAACCTGGATTTTTCGGTCTGAGTAACTCTGCATTTATTTTTATTTGCAAGCATACTATTTAGCAAATATTTCAATTCGACCAAGATCGGTTGCTGAAAAGCAAGATTGGGACTAGTAAATTAAATTTGTCTTTTTCATTAAAAGATGGATCGATCTGTTTTTCGACTGATTTTTCCTCACCCTCAAGATGTTCGTCAAAATCGAGAGTAATCAAAAGCGACTTTGCGTATACTTATTTCCTACTGTAAGTTCAATTTATTGTTTCCAATTAAAACGTGCAAGATTACATAAATCAAAAAGAGTTAAGGAGTAATGATACGGTTGTCGATTTAGCAAAATGAGTATTTGTTGATAATATTGTTTATGTTTCAAATGAGGCACATCTTACGAAGAGTAGGATTTTCTTTGCATCTGAAATAGAAAAAAATTAAATGAAAAAGAAAGAAAAACAATTATTTCATCTACCCTTTGATAAATTGTTCCTTGCTTATCTTCAAGTCATCATTAAGACCAAACATTGCAAACACTTCTGAAGCCATTTGTTCTGCAGTTTTTGAACCTGCCTTTTTTCCCAACAAATAGATCTAAAATAAAATCATTTACTTAGTCATTGTATTCTACAGGAAAGAGACATTTGGATTAACTTACAATAGATTCGAAGAATTCTTTTAGTTCTTGATAATCCAAACATCCATCGCCGGATACATCATACCTAATCGATAAAAGAGAAATAGTAGACTATCATCAAATTTCAATACTCAATCGAACTAACCATTTAAAAAAGAAATCAACATTTGTCTCAACACTATTCGGTCTAAGGAAAAGCAATGCCAAAAGAAATTCTTTGAAATCCAGCGCTTCATCTTTATTTTTATCGAATGCAGCAAATACATTTCTAAATCCATAGCAATAAAGATTCAAATTATCGGACAGGTATACGAACATACTCGCAAGTCATTTCACCAGGTATACCAAGATTGCGGTTTATTTGATCATAGATTTCAAGGAATTGTTTCTTATTCATTTTACCTGATGGATAGTCTTTCAAGAAATTCTAAAGTACAATCGAACAAGAATGGATAATGATAGTTCAAATCCCACATAATCTATCATTACCTTATACCTCTTTTTGATACCTACAGAAGAACAAACAAAGTTATATTAACACAAAACAAATTATCTTTCTGCTTACTATCTGCATCGAAATTCGTAACTTTTTCTAAATCAGCAATTTCTAAAATCACAACGAATTAATCAGTAGCTGAACCCATAATGAAGAGTATTCAATCGATGAACAAACCTTCGTCTGTCAACGTTTTAGATTTGGGAACAAATCGATTGCCCATGATGAATAGAAATATGAATCGATCGAAAAAATTTTATCAATAAACGTACGCACAACTAAGGCAAGACGACAAACGAAAGAGCAAAATAAAAAGTTATGATTATGTTAGATAAATAACCATTAGAGAACGAAAGAACAAGGTAGCATTTATTCTACATCAAATTGCCCCATGCTGCATAGCAATATTCAAAATGTTTTGATTTTATCCATCTGATTTTTTTTTCTTATGCTGTTTTGTTTGAAAGAAAAGAGAACCAATAATTGACAACGGTTTCGAGAGAGACACAAACATGATCAAGCAAATTTTCGATAACTACGCAGTTAGATATGAAAAACAACATTAATATCTTCTCAAGTTTGTCATGTTCACAGAATATATCGCTAAAAGTGAGAAAGAAAGAAACATTAATTCAACTATTTGCGAACGATTCCTCTAACTACCAAAATATCACTTAGCAAAAAGTTTGTTTAGCTTAAAATGACTTGAATAGATATGGTTATTCAATCATTCAAAAAAGACTTGATGAAATGGCGACTGAGACAAAAGCATTACCCTTCATGCATCGAATACCCAGATGATTCAATCCGACCTGTAGATCCTACCAGAACCTATCGGATCCGATGTCGAATCACACCAGAATTCGTCGGATTCCCAACTAAATCCGATCGGAACCCAACCGTATTTCACAGAATTCCTAACTAACGGATTCCGGACCGGATTACGTCGGAAAGGATCCGATCGGTTCCTGTCGCAACTGTTTGTGGGTGTGGGTGTGGATGTTGGTGTGGGTGTAGGTGTAGGTGGGTGTAGGTGGGTGTAGGTATGGGTGTGGGTGTAGGTATGGGTGTGGACGGGTGGGTGGGTGGGTGTGTGAGTGTGGGTGTTGGTTTGTTCGTTATCGTGAAAGAATAGCCCACATTCACACCCACATATACACCCACACCCCACACACACACGCCCATCCACACACACCCACCCACACCCACACGCCCATCCACACACACACCCCACACCCACACCCACACTCACACTCACACCAACACCCCACACCCACACCCATCCACACCCATAGAAGTTATTTTGAAGATGCTTGTATTAAAATATTCGTATCTAGTGAAAGATCTGCTACTGCTTTATTTGAAAATGAAATTATTCTATTGTCATCCCGACCTGAATAAGCTTTTCTTAGATTTACAGATTGTACAATGAAGAATTCATGAGGACAGAATATCATTGATTAAATTAGATTAAGATATGTTTACCTTCTCTTCTAAATGTGAAGATACTTTTATATTTATCGTGATTCGTTAGCATTCACAGATTTCACTTAGATGGAACTAATTGATGACAACGTGTTTGAAGTTGTCGTGGATCTTTATGTAATCAGAATACTTCATTATATGAACTATCTAACTTTTGGAAAACGTTATTTTTCCTTTTTCTCTTCAGTTTTATTGTGTTCATCCTCGCATTATTTCTCTTGATTTTCTCATTTGTTTGAGTATTTTTCTCTTTCAGTCTTAGTACATGTTTACTGATTCTTTGTTTCTCGAATTTCCATATAGTAAGTTAAGAATTAATGTAGTTGGCAGATCGACTATCGAAGACAATTGACTCAAAATAAATTGACCTGTAGATTTATAGTGCTTTCATCGGAATCATAAAAACATGTGAAGCGTTGGAACGTTCTTTGTTTTTCTATTCACATTGATAGAAATGAAGAAGGAGTAGTTGTAGTTAGATATCATGATTAAATTTCAATTATATATTCGATAGGATTCGGACTTATTTTGATTTTGTTTTTCTTTTTTTCAAATATACAACGTCAAACAGATGTAAAAATGTCATGCTTAAACGTAACAGCTAAAGTATTATGCAAAATTTATTGTCCTGAACTTATATCTTTCTTAAAGAATACATCATTAATAAAAATACTCAAATACATAAGTTTTGTCTAATTTGTTTTTCACGCTTTTTCGTGATCTTTCTATCTTGAACATGTTGAGAAATCACATCTAAACGTTTTTTAGTTTTCGACTCTGAAAGAACACAAGAAAACAATGAGTCACCGTAAAATTTCTAATACGTATTTTTCTGAATAATGATATCAGTTGATTGTAGTGAATCTTTGACACTGAAAATGGATTACCACCCATGAAATGACTAGATATACATATAGATCTTACTTTGGCAGAATGTGCAGTAGTTCGATGAACTTCTGAACGTCGTAGAATCATTTTACCGTTAAATCTTGGCATATTTTTGAAGCCTCTCTCACCACAGTCTATTTTCGTTAACAGTGTGAAAATTGAGCTAACTCCATAGAACTACAATATGAGACCTAAGTTTTTTCAAGAATCACATGACTTTTTATTAGATACTTCGTTTTTTTTTCTCAAAATTTCCGTCATTTCCTGCTTGAAGTACATGACTTTTTCGGTAAAATCAAAAATGTTTTTCGCGCTTTCTCAGTTGCTGTGTTCCTTTGATCTAAAAGAATGTCAAGATGCAAGAAATAACAGATTCCTTTTTAAATTCAGCTTCGCTATCATATAATAAAAGAGTGCTTGTAGGTCTCAGCAGCACTATTCTAAGAAAAAAAGATATTTAGTATTTTCTGTCCAAAAAAAAACAGATGATGTGGAGGTGGGTATAAGTGTGATTGAGATTAGAAATAAGATTTACACCGATTCCCACATTTACATCCCGCATAAGATGGCCTACCTACCACCCTCGACCAACTTTTCACTCTAGGTAGAATGAAAGCAACTATTTTTCTGTACATTTCTTTCTCTTTTCTATGGTTTTTTATCATGGAATTTTCATTATTGCCAGTCATACTCAGTGAGTAACATTATAGATGCTGAAGACGGAATAGGAGAATGAATTAAAGCCACTATCGAATGATTAAGTTCTAATAAGATTTCTCGATCGAGTGTTGTCAAAGAATCAAAAAAAAAATTTTCATGCTGTTCTTTCAATATGTGCTACGTATTGACAGCTTGTATGTGTATGGATTGATAGTACATGTGCCCCAGTATTTCTCAAATAAGAACTTCGCATCTCACTAAAAGTTAACTAGGTAAAATTTGTTTGCAAATTACCCATCTAGTAGATCTTGAAAATTTATACAAAGGTGCACATTCTATAGCTGATTTCTTCCATCAGTAGTCAAATCTTACGTTCAAAAGATAAATCATACATATGTAGCGACACGTGAGACTAAGATGAAATTATGGACTGTTCTGGAAGTTTTAAATATGCTCATGCTTTTGAAGAGGAGGAAATTACTCAATTTAGTCTGATATACTTTTTAAAAATTATACAGAAGTGTCTCTCTGAAAGTTTAGTTTTTGTATAAAATCAATAGGTAACCAGAAAAAAGAAGAAAACCAAAGTACTAAACAGAGATTATTCATCTCTTCCAAATCTTGAAAACTAAGCAGCTGTAAAATACATGTTCGAGTCAAGAAAAATCATTTTAAAATAAGAAACTTGGGAGCAATAAATAGATGCAGGAAGACATGAAAATTGCTCAAACTACTTTTTGCGCTTAAAAGTATCACTTTTAGTGATTGAACTGATATCCGATCGTTTTACATCGAAATTATATACTGTTACCAATGTAGTTAATAATGAGAAAAGCTTATATATCTACTCCAATACTATGGGTATTTATTGTCGTAATATCGTGTTTTCCAGATATCGCTCATGGTTCGTCACAGTGCAGTATATCACTAATGTATGCAAGAAAGTGACTTGGTTTTTGTATCTTTATGATGTTATATGTGACTGTTCAATGTGAAATTGACTCTATTCATTAGTTCTTATTAGTAGTTATCAAAGAAAATATATCAATAAAGAGTATCTCAACAATTTTTGATACTTTCAACTAAGATTGCGTCTGTTGTCAGTTAAATATTAGAATTTACTACAAGAAAGAGAACTGAGTGTTATAAAATTATTTCAGTTTCATGTTCAATATTTTTCAATTCCTTTTATTTTGCTATTGATAAACATTGGTTGAATCAAAATTTATTCTATTAAGAAGAAAATCTTCAATAATGCTCCTATATTTTGGTCATATGTACTGACTATTTTCTTACTTTAATAAAGGAGCATTTATAGCTAGAATCCGTAGAAAAAACATGGAAAAATAATATCTTGAAATATTTCTATTGACATGAATATAAATTAGTCAACTGAACTACTTATGACAAAATAATATTATTCTTTTGATCGCGCAAAGAAACAGTGCGAAATATTTTCAATTAATGTTGCTGAAATTTGTTATTTCTAGATTTTGACAGATAGATGTTGTTTTGTTACTAAGTATCTTTTGAAGATGTTATTCTTAAATAGCTTCATTTATGTAATGTATTATTTATAAAATGTTCTCCTTCTGGAACTCACAAAGGACTTTACATTTATACATATTCAAAAATCATATTTTTCACCATTTTTCTTTATGAAAATTAGCTCTGAATACGTTTTTATTAATAATGAAAAACTCATTCCATTTGGCCAAAGTATAGCAAAAATACTCAAGTCTTTCTTCGCGATAAAGTTACTTTTGGCCCATCCTGTTGTAATATGAATATGATCAGAGAAGGATTTCAATCGCTAAACATTTTTATAAAATAAAGCCCATTAAATCTAATACTATTGTACATATATTGATAAAAGAAAAATAAAAACAATACTATAATAAATACTGAATCTACTCTTCCAAATACAACAGAATATATATGTTTATCTCAATTCTTTATCTGTAAAACTCTGAAACGAGATGAAATTCTTCTACATTTTCTCCCATTCTAGTTATGAAAAAAATGATCATACTATAAAGTTTAGTAAACATGTATCGTTCTTTTTTTTACACTTTTGCATACAAATTTTTTCATTTTTGTTCAATACAAAAGAGATAACATTTGTTTCATTAATTTTTGCGTATCGGTTTTCAAACTTGCTAGTTATTCAGATAAAAGATATGATTCTTGTAATAATAATCTATAGTTCAAACTGTATGTATAAGACAGACTCCAGGAATGTTTGAAAAACTTGAAAAGGGTAAGTTCGCTTAGACCTTCTACTGCTATTTTAGTCTATGTTATGGTATATATCAACAAATCGAAAGATGGTTTTTCGAGCTGAGATTTTGTCGATTTACATTAGTCTCTTTGTGAACAGAATGCTCTGAAAATTACAGCTCAAAAGAAAATTTCCTTTCCGAAATATTAAAATCTCAGAAAAAAATTCTAGCATCTGTCGTACGATATGAGTGGTTTTTGAAAGTTCAATATCTTAGGAAGGGATCATTCTTTTGAGCTTTAATTTTCGGAGCATTGTATTCACAAAAAGATGTATGCGTGGGCCAAGTCTTAGATATAAATACCATCTTTTGATTTGTTGGCATTTACCATGCGTACCATAACCAAAAATAGGATGTGGATTATTGTTTAGATGTTGATAATTAACTGTTTACCTAAATTACACTCACACCCACACCCACCCACACCCTGATAAATGATACATTTTTTGTATAACTAATACTTCTCGTGATGAGTACATGAAAATAGATACGAAAATGAGTGCAAATAAGTGTCAAAATTGAACTTATTTTCAGTGATGTCAGATTTTTAAATTTTATAAGGCAATTCATTACACCAAGTGTAATATTGAATCATCAAATACATTCAATGAACACAATATTATCTTTTTATCAAAATGTTATTACCTTTATATGTATATGCATACGGAAAGAAGTTTGCGTCACATAAAAAGGAATTATTTAGTTATCATCCTGATGAATTTGTGTTATAATAGACTTTTCAAATCGATTGTCAAATAAAATTACTTTACATTTCATATAAAGACTTATTCTCTATTTGTTACTTATATTAAAGCGAAAAAATTAGCTATGTATTTGTACATGAAAATAGTAAAAATAATAGAAATTCTGGAATAGAGTACAAGATTCTTTATTTTTATATAATTTTGCCTAATGTGAGAGATATGAATTTTCAAGTATAATAACTATGAGCAATGAGTACTTGATCCAAAACCAACAGTTGATCTTCACTAAAATGTTGACAATGTTCATGCCATGAGTCATGGTGTGTACGACGAAACTCTGATAAGCATCGTCTCATTGATTTCTATTAAGAAAAAGACAGCATTTTGCTTTTTTATAGAACTATAATAAGATCATCAATCAGAAATACTTGTATCAGATCAGCATCGTGTGCGTATTGACAGAGAAGCATCAAAGCATTTGGAATATATTTTGGAATGTCGTAAGGGCTTGACAGTATAATAGCGCAGAGTCCCAGCACGGCTATAATCAGGCAGTTAAACGAGAGTATAAAAGATTATTTTACTCACTGCCATGTCGTTTGATGATATTTTTAGGTAATATGACTCGTTTGTCATCAGTATCAGTAAAATGCTCCTGTTATCATCAAAACTCGGCATCAGTCTTCAGAGAAAGAATCAATAATCAACTTACCAAATCTTCTTGGGTCACTTGTAAATAACCACATTGATAAAAGCCAGACAAAGTTGTCGAAGCAACCATTCTTACTTCTGTTTCTTCATCGAATAGACATTGTAAGAGGATTTCATGCAATTGCTTTTTATAAGGCTGAGCATTGAAGAAATTCGAGAAGATCATTGTTTGAGCAGATTCGATAGCTGCTCGGCGTGCATGCCACTTAGAGCTTGAGCAGACCTGTACAGAGACAGCAATCAATGCAAAGTGATTTTTTCGAATACATACTTCGAGTAATTTTTCAACCAATCCTTTCAATGATGGCGGGTTCAAATAGCTCATACCAATCTTCAGTCGACTGATAGTTAGATTCTTCTTTAAGCCCTTCACATTGCTGGCCATATGATCGATTTGGCAGAACTATGTGATTGAACGGGCACATAAGAAAATAGTCGATATTATTGCATGAAACTTACTGAAGAAAAGAGACGAATAATTGATTTTCGTATAGGTTGTACACACCAATCGTAGAATTGAGTATGAATGTTCACCACTAAATCCGACGTTTACTATCTAGCACATCTCTCAAACACTGTGTTTACCTGATTCAAAAAAATCAAAAGCTTTCTTGGTCTCGGGATCATTGAGAGTCATTTCGTTAGTTGGGGATACTTTTTCATAGGTTTCAATTGTTTGACCCAATCGATCACAAAGATAATCGAAGAATGTATCAATGTCAGGATGACGTGTCAGTATTCCATCTTTCCAATTGACACCGAATGAAACCGATATTGCTAGTAAGCTAGGAACGGATGCGATTAGAAGATCAGCTTGAAATATTTCTCTTACGAAACAAGATTCTTTCGAATAGAACTAGAGGAATTATCCAGCAATTCTTTTCCTTTTTCATTGATTTCACCCCAAATGGAAGGTATCCGCCATTCCAGACCTTCCAGACATTGAATAAGATACCAACGAGATGTCTCGGTTGATGTAATTCCAGTTTCACGATCATTGATCAATTGATGAAAATAGTGGATGAGATGATGAATTCGACGAGGATCTACATCTTCCTATAAAAATCCATAAAGTATACAGTAGATAAGAGCATCATCACTCATGCATATGGAAAGATGACTAACCATACTATATTGAAAGCATGAATGCCAATAGCCACATGTCTGTGAAGTGAGATGTGGTAGAACTTTACTCAGAAATGGAGTTAGTTTTCTCCACAATTCGTCAAGCTATAATAAATAAAAACTGTCGTATATGAAAAATCATGATACTTCACTCACCATCTCCAACGTCCAATACTTGGAACCACGTAATATTCCAGCTACGACCATGGCTGCAACAACATGACTGCCATTTTGTTTTTCAGTTGCTACCTCATCAATCAACGCATACAGTTGTTCCATGAAACTGTCGAGATATGCAAGGCCAAAATTACGGAATAAACCCTGGAAGAAAGCGTCAGTTGTTATGGTTGAAAAAGTGAAGTTTTAATTTACTTTGAATATGGTGACAAAAATTCGATCGAACTTGATCTTATCTAGATTCTCAACAGGTACCATTATTCGAATCATTTTGGTAAGAAAATTCTTGTTCATAAAACAATCATAGAGAATTGAAACTTGTTCAGGCATGTTATCTAGTGTGTAACGTGCTCGTTTATTCATCGAATATTTCACTACTTTTGGCCAAGTGTAATATCCATAGGATGGTTTATCTACAAAGCATTCTTCTTCCCATTTACTTTGAGTTTTCGGTGCTTTATAGTTATCGATTGTCAACCATAAATTATCAGGGCGTTCGCCTGGAAAATCGTCTACGTTTATACATACAGATAATGATGCATCCATACTCTCAAAAATCTCTTTCAATGGTTTTTCAACATATATACGAGGTGGTTTTTGCAAGTGGCAGAACTCAGCTATGCCCTTGGCAGCATACTAAAACGATCAAATCAGATTAGTTGATATTCATAAGCATATTCTTTAGCAAACCTCTCGTAGTTCACTACTGCCATACGTTAGAAAATCAGCGAATGTCTTAATACACGATGACGGTATTGGTACATGTTTTTGTAGAAGACGATAGAATAAATTCAACGTTGCCTTCTGTTGTGCCCATGTTCTTAAAGAAATTTTCAACATTGATCATTCAAATCAATCAATTCTGGTCAGAATTAACTTACAATGCATTGTCATGTAAGATGGAATTTAGATTTTCCATTAGATTAGTGTACGACTGAATATTAGCTTGATTATGCTTCTCATGTTTCTCCTTGTCAGACGTGTCTATTGAACTCCATAGTTCAATAGCTACTTGTTTCGATCTTTCATCGGTAGTTTCAGCGATTGCTTCTGTAACAAAATCAGTTTTCAGTTTCTTGTGAATTTCTTCAATAAGCGTTTGTATGCTGATTCTGGTTTTGTAGCCCATCCGTGCAATCAGTGGCCAGAGTCTCTCTTTCATCGTCCAAGAATGTTGAAGAGGTAGGAAGAAGAAGTAATCACCCTTCAAGATGTGTAGACAACCCTAAAAGACGTTTCGAAATGAATTTATTTCAAGATATATTATGAAACGCTTAAACTCACCTTTATTTGATCGTGATTAGTCTCACCAAAGTTATTCATCAATTCAATTATGCGGTCAAGAATCACCTGAAATGAAAATTGATGACGATTGAGCATCGAGAAGAGCCCTCGTTGCGCTACACGGCGTATCTGAAACAACGATATAGGATGCACGGAATAAAAAGATACTCAATTGGATACACTCAATTTACTTCACTGTATCGATTCAACGATAGTTCGAAGAGCTTACGAATGATTTGTTGGTCGACCATAGTCAGAAGCCCAGCTTGATGCCACTCAAGGTTCTAAAATTCAGTAAATTGTTTTTATTCTGATAATCATTTGATCATTCCATAATTACTATAAACTGTGACATGATCATTCGGATCGCGATGGATCGAACCATTCGCCTTTCTCCATGAATTTTATTCAATAATAATGGCTTGTAAAAGTCTAGGTCAGTGTATAAATCAATGATGCCATCCGATACAGCATAAAAATGTGATACGCTTGAATAGCACTACGAAATCTACACTAGCAAAAAGAAACAAAGTATGTTTGACATTTACTTGGAGTGCTCCAATGATCGATGGAGTATCATCTGAATGGTTATCCAGCAGGAAATCTGTAAATGGTCAGAATCGATATCCACATTCATCAACAGATGAGAAACCTACCAATTATTTTTTCCATTTCGATTAGAAGACGCTGTCGTAAATTTTCACTGAATTCTAAAGAAGAATAAGACTAGAAAACTAAAGAGCACATGAGAAACTTACTCGGTTCCGTTGAATAAATTGAAAACTGGGTACGATATTTGGAATCACAAGGAACTACTGATTGTGCTCTGAAAAAATGATCAAATGTGTCTCAATCATGTATCATACTGAGTTTTTACTAACAGATTTGACACTGGTTGACTGGGAATGCACGGTACCATTCGAAAACATCCGACTGCGATCGATCGAATGAGAGTTAGTGATCGTAATCGTTCTTTATTTGATAGTTTTGATCCTAGATCGTTCCATCGACTCAATTCAGAATACAGAAAATTATTAACGAATTCACACGCAAAATTAACTTCGTCAACGTTTGGAACATGGAATCGAACGTGTATTTGATCAAGTTCAATGAATTTGCCCCATTCCTATCATGAGGATAAATAAACAATGAAATTGCAACAAAATTTTGCTTTTCTCTTATATAAGAACTCACACGAATGGATAAGCATTTAATAAATGGTTCATCGATGTTTTCAATCATCAATCGATATTCCATAGGATGCACTTGGCAAAGTGAATTGAGCAAATTGATAGCTGCATCTCCAAGAATCTGGTAAGCACGTTTGTTCATGATATGAATAGATTTCTCGAAGGTTGATATGATTATGTCTTTGTAAATAACGAGTGTATCACCGCGAGCATGGACTAGTTCTTTAAAGATGGTTAAATGCCAAAGAAGTTCAATATCATCTTCATCAATGTTGGAGGATACGTTTGATTCCGACTTCTTCACTATCCGATCGATGAGTCGACATATTTTCGGTAATAGATACTTTAGCGTATCGGCTGGATTGGCTTTGACTAGTGCTCGAACAAGGATAGCAGCTATATTGCGTACTTTCGGCGATAAACATTTGCCAGTGACAAAATCAGTTACTTTATCTCGAATCACCTGTCGATAGTCGAATATTTATCTCTAAGAAAATTCGAATTTTACGAGTACCTGAAACAATTTACTGCTACTCTGTTGAGAAATATTGAAAATAATTGATCCCAATCTTTTTGTGATGGTACTATCAAGCACACATGTATCTGTATCTGTCGAAAACTCGTTTGAATAATCGGTCGACAATATTTCGATCATGTAAAAAATTCGTTCAAGAAACGCATTGATGAAATCTTCAAATTTAGCAGTTAACAAGCAAACTTTCTTTTCAAACTGCAATATAAGAAATAAACATAGAATCCTTTTTCCTCTCGAAGCAATTTGAAGTTTACTTCAGTTAGATCATCTCGAGTTTCTACGGCTGATGAGCAATCAACGCAGGTAATTAGTGCTAATGTAATATCATAAAATTGTAATACTAACGATACTTTGGTGAAATCATTCAAATCGATTCCTGGCAACAATGAAATCAGCAATGGTAACACATGAAATTGTCCTTCAGGATAGCTAGATGATGGTCGAACTATTTGAGGAGCTATATGTTTTAGACAATCGATAATTGCTGTAACACGATCTGGTTCAGTTAAACTATCAATAGATGAAAAATGCCTAGAAAATGAAGTCAACAGAAGGCAATCATCATCTAGTCAATCGACAATGGTGTTACTTTTCAATAATACATGGCACGATCAACTCTGGTCGAAGTATCGACAGATTTTGACATGCTTCTGCCGCCTTGTTACCATAGTCTTTGTTAAAAATAGAAATAAAGACATGGTCCTTGATACAATTCACGAATTCAGTAATATCGTCTTCGGTTAGAAGATACGATTGTACTGGTTTGAAGAACCAAACTGGTTGAACTTTCCGCTCTCTAAAATATATATGCAATCTTATTCTAAAAGGTTGATGTTACTTTATTTCTTATACACACAGATGGATACGATCGATGAAACATTTGGAAAGTTTCAAGATGAAATTCACCAGATTCTTTTGAAAATCCCCACTGTTCGACGGATGATAAAAGTTTTTCATAGCAAACAGTAAATCTCGCAGGTATTGAGAACAAGAACTTCCGTTGCCTATCATGGCAACGATCCACTTCGCCATATCTTCAATGGAATGAGGATATGTTTGGGCAGAGACTTGCAAATTGCCGATCGGTAATGAAAAACCTCGAAGTATTCGTGTGAAAATCTAGATCAGAAAGGTTACATGGTGAACAAGAACGAACAGTTTCGAACCTGAGACATCCAAGGTTCCCAATCGATGTAACCAATATTTTTCCATGCTAACGATGACAATAGATTGATGAGATGCTAAATTAAATCATAGTAACAAAGCAAACCAATCTGATGAAACAATTCACTCACCCATTCCCAGGACAAATTATTGTAGACAGTTTGCCACATAGTCCAGAGCTCAGATAGCCATAACCTAATTAATAATATTTATTATATAAGGATGAAGACAATAGAAAGTCATAGTACAAACTTGAATCCGTGGCCATGCAACTCTGGAGGTAATATAACGGGAACCAGCAACTTAAAAATTGTAAATGTGTCCATGAATTTCCAGTGAATAGGATACATTTTAGGGCGTAGTTCATCGAGAATTTCTTGAGTAGCCGTGACTGAAAAGTATGGAGAACATGCGGTTACACAGTCTTGGAATGCAAGTCGAATAAATCTAGAGACAAATAAAATAATTAGAATTAGCATATTTTTAAAGTCTCTCATCAATGAATGAAACGAACTTAGGCAATACCAACGCCGAATTTGTTTCTAAATAGTTACCAACAATCAGAGTAGCCCAATGATAAAATATTCGCCAATCAATAGTCAGATCATTTCGAGTAATTAGACGAGTTTTTCTGAAAAGAATTCAAGCGATTGCCTTTTCATTATCAATAGAAAACTGAAAAATACCAACCGCATGAGAGCATGAAGAGTTTCGAAGCATAAATCTGCATGTGTAACATTCAGATCGGTTATAGAGAGTATACTTAGATATAATTCAACCATTTTCACATGATTGGCTTTAGAGAAGTGAAATTCATAAAGTTCTAGAAATTTCTGTAGTTTTTTTGACCAAATCGAAAAACCTGGTTCCAATTCGCCTGATTGGATTGTGCGTGACAAATTTTCTCGAATTTCATCGAATAGCTTTTTAGCTTGTTGCTTAATCGACGCATAGAATGGTGAGCATTGATTCCAAATTTTTGGTTTCTGTAGGTCGCTTTCATCGATCTGCTTCATATTAATATTGAATGAATCACCATCCATTATTTATTGCTGAAAACGAATTCATAGAAGAATCAACACGTCATTGAGCAATGACAATCTCTAACTTCGACAGTATCAAGGGGGAAATAGCGAGACTTCATCTACTTCCGAAGTATTTTGAAGTACGAGGGGAGTACCGAGAAGTATCATGGAAGTACGAGAGAAACGCAGATAAAAGACAAGAAAATATAAGGAAAGCAACGCTGAAGGACAATGAATTATGTTCGACTATGAATGACATCTCATGTCAATATCATGGTTTTTGTTAAGTACGCTATTATTCGAAACTATGATACATAATACATTCAATAACAATTTTCGAAAAGTAATTTTCTGTGAGGATGTCACTATTGCGTTCCGTTCTTAGGAACGAAAGCGTAACGTGGAAGCACAAGTGCACATTATGAAAGTTTGAGAAGTGAAGGTGCTACGTCGTATATTTTTTTTTTTTGTATGGAGTATAGAGACATTTTACTTAAAAAAACCAACGCATAAAAACACGTATTAAAGGCTAAAGAACTATTGAAGATAAGTGTGTGCTAGACTACTTTCTAAATTACGACATGCAATAACAATAAACGCAAATATACAGAGCATGAAGAAAAACAAAAAAACAAACATATCAAACTGCTAACTACATTTCATTTATTAATGTACAGAAAAGTGAATAACAAAAGTGTAGTTCCTTCTTTAGGACGTGCATACCTTAAGAATATTGAAATCGAAGAATATTTAATCTAAAATTTAGAAATTGAAGTTAAACGAATCACCCTTTGTATGTCTTGATACTTATTTAATCTTACTTGGAAAATAAACGAATGACAATGAAAAGTCGTTGTTCTTTTCTTTACCTGTAATCATCAATTCACATAGTAGAGGTCCCTCATCAGTTCCAAAATGAAGGATAAAATAAATGAGTCCTCAGAATATCTTCGTTCTATTTTTCATTTGATTTCATCATTATTCTTCTTTATACATTCTTGTTTTATTTTTTTACATGCTAGTGCATTGGTGTTTTATTGTACATTCTTCCAGAATATAAGGATAAGTACTATTTTGAGTACTCACACAGTCGTCTAAGAGTAAATTTTAGAAAAGCAACTTATATCAGTACTCATTCGAGTACAAGAAAATAATAACTACACATAAAATTTCTCAAGTACTTGAACAAATAACTTAAGTACTCATGTTGAGAAGTCATACTCGCTTGACGAGTACTTTCACTAGGGAGGGAATATCCTAAAACTTACGTTTTTTTTTTGATAAAATTTGAACGAAGGTAATCGAGGTCGAGGAATCTAAATCTGCATTCAGTTTCTCAAAATTTTGACTTTTATCTTATTCTGTCAAGGGAATAGTATTTTCGAAAAATAACGATTCTTTATAAAGTTTCACCAAAGGTAATCGGAATCGAGGAATCCGAATCTGTAATTGGTTTCTCAAAACTTTAAGTTTGATCAAAGGTAATAGAGGTCGTGGAATCTGAATCTATAATGGGTTTCTTAAAATTTTGAGTTGGATTTTTTTCACTAGAAGAATTTTTTAACAAAAAAACGACTTACTTTTGCAAAAAAACTTATTTAAAAACCAATTGCAGCTTTAGATTCCACGATCTCAATTGCTTTCGTTCAAATTTGATAAAAAAATCCTAAGTTTCAGATAACTGCTATTCGTTCGATGAATTCGGAAGCCTTCAATTAAAAGTTAAGGAAGCTAATGTTGCGTTCCCGTTTCCATTCCTGCCAACGGGAAACGCTGAGCATCTAAACATAAAAAAACAGGCGAACGTGTCTAGAAATCTCGCCATATTGAAGCTCAGCTGGAAAGCGTAATTTTGAGACTGGTTTCCGTTCCTAGAAAGAGAACGCTATCACTCCTACTAAGACAAATTTTTTAAATTCTTTTCGCTGGACAACTATTATTTATAGTGCATTTTTGAAAGGTATATCTACGTACGCTTCATTCAATAAGAAATTGTTATGTGGATGACTCACATATAATACCAAACTCCATGTTCTTCATTAAAAATTACACTCTATTTAATCTGTTTTTTCCTGACAAAGTGGATTCATCTCTATTGATAAAGATCAAAATCCGACGTATCAGCAATTAAAAAAATGATTCTAACTCACTCGTACAATCTCACATTAATGTTGTAAAACACATATCTAATGTTTTGGATTAATCGGCACTATCACTTATTACATGAATGTAGTGACGATTAATAAACTCGTAGAAATCAAAAAGTGGTTTACCTTCATTTAATATTATATAAAACGATGAACACAAACATCTGGTTCCATGTCAGTGAGAGGTAATTTAAGCAAAATGAAAGACAAATGACAAGGGAAAAACAGTGAACTTTCAGACTTGAAGTAACTTTGAGCTGTTTCAAGTAGCTTACTTTGACGTACTTTTCTACTTCAAGTCCACTGTTTCTCCCCTCACAAGTACAGTACCGTGAAAGCACTATGAATTACAGGCGAGTACAACGAGTTGTAAGAGAGTACAAAAAAGTATAGAGAAGTATAAGGAAGTACCATGGAACTACGGGGGAGGTACGAGGGAAGTACACACTCTCGAATTCTTGCTCCTTCTCCTTGGACGATATTCAGCCCGAACTGCATCGATTTCACTCATCTTTGCTTGATGATTTTGCTTAATGGCGTTCTGTGAAGAAAAAAAGAACACTTTAAATACTGTATTGTGAAAGAAGTTGATTTTTTTTTCTTTTTTTGGATGAGAAAACCCCATAATCACTTGTATCATTTTGTTGATATTAAAACACAATTAGTGCAAAAATTACATCAAGTGGTGAAATTCACCATGAGTATGTCGCGGCTGGTAAAGCTATTTCATGAAGTATTTGATATTGTTCACGAATGGTTACAATCTTTTGAGTTTATGTGAAATTAATGTACTCATTGACATTGATTGCGCGGTAAAGTTCTTATACCCTCACTCTAACATCATATAAACGTAAAAAGAAAAAAAGAAAATATGAAGCTTCAATAGTTTTGCTAATGTCATCTTCTTCTTGAGAGGATTTTAATGCTATCGATAATCATGAATTGTCCATAATAATCATTGAACTTCGTAACAAGAGTTTCATTGAAAATATGTTTGAGAAATCTATTAAATATTTTTCAAGAAGCTTCGCTTAATATTTCCTGAGGGTGAGGGTGTGAGTTTTATCTTTAACAACACCCACACTCCAAAAAGTTCTCAATTGTAAATGAAAACTTAAACATTCTTCAATAAAGATCATGCTGTTTATCTAAGAAACTACTATAATTCAATTTAAAAATATAAATGAAAATTGTTTTTCCAATATATCAAATTTTTTCTTTTGATATTCGAAAAAAGTATAAAATGGATCAATCTGTTTGATTTTCTGACTCGTTTATACGATTACTCTTCAGAATAGAGTTAAGGATTTATTGGTTCTTACGAACTATATGCATGTATGTGTTGTGATCAAAATTAAAATTCCTTTTTTTTTTAATGAAAGGAACAAGGCAAAATTTTGATAACAAAGTGTATAGATATGGATGAGAGAGCTTGGTTTAGAACGATGTGTATATGGGTGTAGGTGGGTATCGAAGGAGCAAAGTTCTAGGATTGTTATTTTCCTATTAAGTTAAATAAATTTAAATCATCGGTAATCAAGTTTCAAATAAATTAAATTCTTTTCACAATTTAAAAATAAATTTACATTATCAGCATTTGTATTTAAAATAAATTTAGCTTAAAATAATTTAAGTTTATTTTTAAATTAATTAGAAAATATAAATTACCGATGGTTTGATTTGCGCATTAATTAAATTGAAAATATAACTTGACACCCCTATAAGTGCCTGTTGCACACACAGTCATATAATATTTCTAATAATTTTTTTGAAATAAAAAAGTTGTCGCCATTTTAACGTTTTATTTTTCTTTAACCTTTTCTTTTCATGAAAAAAAAGAACTTAAATTTTGACCACAACAAATATACATAGTATTTTGATTGATGATGATGGATTAGCATTGAAAAGAGTGGAAGAGATCATTAGCTATTTTTCTTTTTTTCTTTTCCGTTCCAAGGTGAAGAAAGAACAAAGAAAAACTTGAATATATGAAATATTTTTATGCGTCATGTTCTTATATCTTGGATCTTTATTTTACACTATATTCGATGATAATGAGATTATCAATCATCAGATGAAATGATGGGAGAATTGAGTATAATGACGGTTAGTAAAAATACAGCCGAAAAGAATGTTTTTTTTATTCAATGATTACATCCATGTCAAAGATACCAGTAATTGTATGACACAAGTATGATAATTAACACAAATGCAGTATAATAGTAATTAGAGAGACAAAGTTTGACGACAGTTGTTGATGTGTGCCATATTGGATACAGTTTTAATAAATCAGAATAAAGAAAATAGTACATATACATTGAGAATTATTGAAACGAATTGAGTATGAATTTGAGTACGAATAGTCATATTCTTGAAGAATTAAAGTGGTTGGATAATCGTCACTTAGATTTTCATGAAGATCGGTTCAATTATAACAACAAAACTTGTTTTTAGTCTAAAATATTTCTGTCTATATAAAACTTCACTTTCAATCTCGATACTATATCAAAATCTGAAGCTCTGTTTCGTCAGCATGATTTGAATATGAGAAAAATAAGATTTATGAAAAACTCTACTCTTTACTAATATATTTATTGCTGGAAAAAAAATCAACTATTTTGTAGTGAAAAATTATTTACAGAAGACTTTTTTAATATATATATTTTAGGCTGGACAAAATCTTATTTTATAGACATAGTTTATATGTAATTTCCATAAGACATCAAAGTAATGATGAAATAACTATGAAACATAATAGAACCGCGCGATATTTACTTCTATATGAATATGGCACAATTCGATGCAACCTAAACAATTTCTACATAAATCAATTAAAGGTGTTCACGCAAGTATTATCCATAGTAGTATACAATGTAACATAAATATCATGCTCATCGGACAAACTTGAATTGCATGATTTACCAATTAAGGACGTTCTTTCGTCTTTGTTGTGAAACCGAAAATAGTGAGGATTGAAACTGAAGGGTGTGGGTGGGTGTGTGGGTGTGGATGTGTCGATGATAACGGAGATAGACCGAGGCCCAGACTCAAACAGGCACACCCACATCCCACACCCTCTCTTTGTGTAGGGCTCTTTGATTAGTCCTATCACCATGTGCTAGAGTAATGCGATCGAATGATATGTTATGTTTTGATTTTTTTTCTTTGATGACATTATTAAATTTGAAAAAACTAACATTTATGTGATCTTTTGGGATTCATAAAAAAAAGTAATGAACGGATCAACTTGTTTTCTTGTATTTTTATTACCATTGAGTAACATGTAGTAGTACTAGTTGATATCAAACAAATTTCTTAACTATGCAACGAAGTCAACAACTATGTAATTCATTTAAAATGTAAAAGAAAATAGAGTTAAACATTTCTTTTTCGTACCAATCACAAATACCACGGAAAGACACTTGCAATGAGTACTTCGTAAAGTATTTTAAAAGTACTTTGGTGACATAATATGTAAACTGTGGGTCTCAGGTAATTGACCAATACGCTATGCACGATATTTTTCAACTTGATTTCCTTGTTTTAGTTTAATATCACTAAGAAATTGTTATTCTTTTTGTTTTCTTTCAAAATATCCATGTAATTTTCCTGTATCTATAAGAAATCGTTGTTGAAGAATTTCTAGAACTATTCTTGTACTAGCTAGCCTAAAAGAATGATGGATATCACCTCTAGTAGCCCATGGCGACTTATGAGTAATCTCTATCGTTGAACTTTAATGAGAGTTTACGGTCAGGTACGTGCGGTGACCCCCTATTTCATGGTACCCGTATAAAATAAAGGTTTACTTTAGTCACTGTGGTTCGGTGTAATTCACTGTATAGCATCGTTGGTGACAGTGGTAAACGACAATTGTAAACGACTACCGTTTTCCGTCTTAAATAAGTAGGTTACGACCGTTTACAGCATACTATGATCGCTAAGCTCTTTCGCATGATATAATTTTTATCATCTGTGTACGAGAGCGAAAATTGTGAAATGGTTGATATGTAGGAGACAGAATACTTTCGTATATAGATTTCAGCAAAATAAATGCACTTAAAATGCTTCTAAATAATGTTACACCTTAATAATGTCGATGTCGGTATTTCTTTTTATTGACCATGCTTGTTTATTCTCACTTGTGCTTTTTTCGTTCTCCTCAAACGATTTCGTCGTGTATTTTTCTCTTTCTTTTTCAACATTTGATGTAGGAGTGCAAAACTATTCCTCTTCTCATGTGACTATTTATCGCAATTGCATAGCTATTCACATCATTACAAAAGTGCCCTAAAAAAAAATAACATACTCTCTCAAAGAGTATACATTTCATCAAAAATCGTGTATAGCACGAATACAACGCAACAATGTCTAGCAAGATTACTCTGTCGATGCATACGTTACCCATCGATTTAGTCTATCGAATATTGGACGAACTCGATCGATTAACCATTCTTCTATCACTTCGTAATGTCTGTAAACGTCTTAATGAAGTCATCGATACCTATCCTCGATACCAGGTAAATTATCGCGCATTTTCTTTTGAGAACCGACTTTAACCATCCTCGATACATTATTTTGTTTCATCATTGAAGTCTATTCCTCTTTGTTCAACTCAATATTAGATCGAATAATAAAACCAATTTTTTTTTAATGCTATTATATCTGGTGAGTGTGGATAAAACATTTGAAATAATTTTCAACAGATTATTTGACTTTTCACTATGAAATTCTTTTTAAGAAAGAACTGGAAAACGAAATATTTTCTAAAGACAATTCATTTGCTTTTGTTAAGTTGAAGAACAGCGTACCCATCATTTTAGGAGTCCTGAGAATTACGGAGCAATATTCGAGTCGGGTCACAAAAATTTGATCAATTTCGAGCTTTACATACGACAAAAAGCAATGTCAGATGAGATAATGATTTCCTAATTTCGAATATTGAGACATTTTGCATAGATTCACTGAAAAAGATCTTAGTATCTGGAAAAGACTCTTGATTGGCGAAAAACTACATTTGATCTTTGGTCGGGTCACAAAAAATTGACGTATATCGAACACTACTACGGAGTACAAGGGAGCGCTCAAAAGTACGAAAGAATACTCTTCGTTCTAAAAAATTTATTTCTTCCAGTATAAAGAAAATGATAACAAATAAGAGGAAAAAAAGAATTATTTCTTGATCTTGTCTAATTGTTTCCATAACACGAGATAAACAATCATTTGATAAATGACGGTTTTTGTCGGCCAATATTCAGCATGCTGACTGTTTAGCTTTTCTATCTTTTCTAATCAATAAGGAAGAGAAACCGTTTACCTAATTTAAAGATTAAATGAAATAGCTGAACAATTTTGTTTGCTGATGATTATATGTGTTTTCAATTGACTGCTGAAGTCATCATCGGATACTTTATGGTAGATTTGATGAACACGAGTGATTCATCAGGCGTGTGTGAAATTTAAGTACCTGCCGAGTCATTAGTATTCATTGAATCTATCGTTATGTATCTGACGATGATACCAGTGACCAGTTGAAAGCTCACACATTCATCAACACACGAAATTCTTCAACCAGTTGATATGATCATTACAGTAATTATCTTTGTCTTCACACTCTTATTATTCTCAGTGTTACCATTTCGTATTCTCTTATCATGTACTAGGAATCCGCTGGAC
>CAJNOP010000764.1:0-25078 GCA_905250075.1 Rotaria sp. Silwood1
CTGTACAAAATGCAATATTTAAATTGAGAACATTTCCAAAACCCCTCCCAATTTGAAAATTGAATTAAAATAACAGATAATCTATTTGTGTGATGAGTAGAAATAAGAGCTTGCACTATCCCAATTTCAGCCCAACTAAACACGTCAACAGCTGGTTTATAGCATGAATCTGTATAAAATCCAATATTTAAATCGATTGAAAAACAGTCAACCTATTTCTTGACGAAAAGACTAACTCAATCTGATACTATCAACTCTTTCTTTTCAGTAATCAACTTCCTGTCGAAAAACTAAATAACAAAAGAATAATAACAAATAAATGTGCTTGAATTAAAACGAAATAGAAGAAATGTAATTCAAAAACAGACCAATCTATATCTCTTTGATACGGATCAATCTGCTAGTCGAAGGTGTGAGAATGGAGTGTGTGGGTATAGGTGTGAGTGGATGTGTGAGTGTGGAGTATGAGTCTTATTCTTCTCTTCGTCAACACGCCATATCCACATCCCACACCCACGCTTCGACTTCGTCTATCGTTACGTTATTCTCACCTTCAAGTTTTCAATTCAAATCAGGTTGTTATGAATTCACAGCTGAACGAATCACCAGATTATTAAAAACCGATTTATCAAATTATAAAGTGATTAAAAACGCAATAAGTAATTTGTCTTCTATTCGTTGGCCGCTTTTCGGTCTTCCGACCAAGAAATCAAATGCAGACGAAGACTTTGAACCAATGCCGAATTTCGTTAGTTGTGATTTACGGGTGTGGGTGTGGATGTGGATGCGGATGTGTGGGTGTGGGTGTGTGGGTAGAGTGCGGGTGTGAGTCTTCTTCTCAACCACACACCCATATCCTCCCACACACACCCCACATTTTTCCTGTCGATAATTTTCCTTTATACATTTTTCTTTCGATATGTTTCCTTTCAACATTTTCGTTCTTTTTCTTTCGACATTTTTCCTTTCGGCGTTAGTACGGCACACCGTCAAATTCATTGTATACCGGCTTCCTCTGCAGTTGTCGAACGGCAGTTCAGTGGGGCTGGCCTCGTAATCAATGAACGTCGAACAGCATTAGATCCTGATCAAGTAAATAACATTCTATTTATTCGTTCAAATGGACAATATAAAACTTGTTCAATTATTTGAAATTGGAATTTTTTAATACGTTGATTTATGTTTATTTCTTTGCAGTTATTTTTTATATTTAATGAAAAATTTTAATTTTTCATTTGTTACTTATTTTTTCTACTTTGTAAAATGTTGTATTTAAAAAAAGAATGATGCTTCATTGTAAATTAGAAGAAAAGAACTGGAGTTCACATAGTGGATTTCATTGTAATAAAATTTTGAAATATGGCATGAAATTATATGACATTTCATAGTTCCAGTCGATCAGTATTAGTTAAATGAATTTAACTTCTTAAAAAGTATTTGACGATTGAGACGTCTCATGAGATGGGATGAAAATGTTTTTTTCAGTTGTCCCATCCCGTGGGACAGATTATAATCGTTTGACCCATGAGATGATAGTTTTCGTCTCATCCCATTCCACGCGAAGCCCTGATTGGGAATGTTGACATGATTTATGACAGGATAGAATTTGATATGTATTTGCTACAATGAATGTTGGAATAAACCTGAGAAAATTGTTACTTGATATAACAGATGGCATTTTTCGAAAAAGAAACTTTTTATATATTGATTCATATACTATAATAATAAGAGACCTGTACTTTCCTTAAGGCAACAACAATTTTCAGTCTTAGAAAATTTTCCAAAACGTGCACATTGATGTTTTAAGAATGATGACCGTACTATTTATCGATAGTATTTGTAAAAGTTCGACTGTAACGTTTCTCGAAAGCCTTATTATGATCGATTAAACTTTATTAATCAATTCTCATCGAATGAATAGAATTGAGACTGTATATTTATATCCATAAAACAAAATTGATTTTATCGTTTAATATCTTCAAATCATTGTTACCCAATAATTATTGAAAAACGTGATAATTTAACGAGAACATCACTAAACACTTGTTGATTCATGGAAGTTACTCATATTATCCAAACTACTCGAAAACTGCCGGTTAACCGCTGTTCTTCTGCTTCAATATTTTAAATATCTCACTGCATGAATACTTTTAAACTCTTAGAACAATATTAGATTCCACTTGAAATGGCGTCTCTTTCAAAACGTGAAGGCGCTCATGCTATCTGTACTAGGCTCATCGGCTATTATCGCTTAGCGTTCAAGTTTGTTTATTAAGTAAAGATGATGCAACAACTGTAGTTCTGCACCACGAGTCAAAAGTCTTTCAAGAATCCGTCCTTTTTTAATAGATTTCAATATTTTTTTTGTCAAATTTATGTTTGATTTCAAAATTGATATGAGCACTTTATTATAATACAACGTGTAGTGATCATTTGCTTTAATCAACTGTTCTATACGTATTTTCATGCTATCGACCAATTTGGCAGCTAAATCAGTCGACAAAGTCTTCTGTCTTCTCCTAAGTTGTTCTGATTTTTTTATGGACTCGACCCAATCAAATTCGAACAACAATCATGTATAACATATAGATCAATATCGAGCGTTCACTTTTTTCCTTTTATTTTGAGTGCAACATACTGTATGTGACTTTCAATGTCACAACGTTACGAAATTGGTTTTCTTGAACTTCATTCCATGAACTCCGAAATGTCAAACCAAGGTATGTCAAAGTATATTGGTTGCGACCGAAAGGCCATATGATATTAGTTAGATCGTTGGTAGAAGGAAGAAGATCTCTCCGATTCTCCATGAATAGGTCGACCAAGTAATACATCTAAGAAAAATGATTCAAAGATCATTATGATAGACAAACGCAAGCAAGACGTCACATCGAATGGTTTCTCCAATATTCTGAAGAAAGATAGCGTGAATATTGACGCAAGAAGTGGAAGACCTCGATTGCGCGTGAATGGTGACACTTACGGACTACCTTTGGCAAAGCCACGATTTGAGAAAGAAAATCGGGAAAGACAATTTTTTATGGACAGACTAACACGAGAATTTCAATAGAGACAATGTCATTTTTACTAGTGAGAAAACCTATGGAATTAAGATTGAACGAAAAGAAGGATGGCAATATCAGAAGTGTTACTAAAACTATTCATACTTGAAAGCACTTTAATAAGCTGCATGTATGGGGCTATTTTCCAAAACAAGGTTTTGGAGAACTTATTCCATTCGAGCACAAGTTGCACAGAGATTTTATGTGGAATATCTATGAAAATGGCCTTCTTCTTACACTCTAGCATCATTTTACAGAGGGACGATGATCCTTAGTATAACATTTCGATGGAAAACAAATGAAAGGATGACTATCAATTCCAAGTCTCACCCTGGTCTGCCACATCAGCGGATCAAAGCTCAATAGAAAATGTTTGATCGATAGTAAAATGTCGAATAAGGGGTGAAAACATTCAAATGGTTCGTGTGTTGCAGCAAGAAAAAAATGGAATCATTTGTCGACTAATTTGGCTGTCGAATTGGTTGATATCATGAAAATACTTTAGAACTGTCAATTAAAGCAAATATTGACGACACGTTATATTAAAATAAAGTGTTCATGTCAACCTTGAAATCGAAAATGAATTGGATAAAAAATATTGCAATCTATAAAACACAGAGATTGTGATACGCTTTTGCTCACTGCTCTAGATAAAAGTTTAATTTTGCTACGACTTAAATAGATTGAGATCGACTTTTTTAAATACTTGACATAGGCTATATAAACGAAAAATGCAATAATTTTCAAAAATATATCATAATAACCATTGGATAAAAGTGAAAACGCTGTGGAGAAAGAATATATGACAGATATGAACAAGATCATTATAGTTTTACAGACGTCTAGAAATCAGCACACGATGGCTTTAACTCATAAACTCATATAACTAAATAAAGACAAGTTATTTGACAATACAAAAAAAATATTGTATCATCAAGCAGCATCACAAAAAACTTGATCAGCTGTGGACTTTGTAAAAAAAAAACTTGAGCCTAATTCAATTTAAAATGAGCCACAAAACGAAGTGTCTCTGTTAGAAAAACCTATCTGAACTCCAACTATTTCGTATACTATAAAGCGTATAGAATGACAACATCTGATTGAGCTCAAATTTTTATCCAATATTTCTCCATATGTAACCTAATAGTAGCCATCGAATCAACCTGTGAAATGTCTTCGTAACTATATAAGAGACCCCCCAAAATTCTATTTTAAGCATCCATATTATACTATGAAGAAACATTAATGTGATATACAGAATGAGCATATTAGACTACGTCAAATGATACAGAACTCAAAATATTTTTCAAAAAATACTCTTCGAAAAACTATGGGCAGAATCCTATAGATATTATTTTTGAAAAACATTTACTTGTTAAAAATGATTTTCTCGGTGATATACGATCATTTATGACGAATTGAAAGTTGTTTGTCCATCTGTTTAATCAAAAACCTCTTAGTGTGTGGTTTTCTGCCGGTTGTGTCCAATCAAAAAAGATTTAACTATTCTAACTGTGGTCGGAAACAAAATTTATGGAAAAAAAAAGTTATACAAAGTTCGATGAATGATCATACATAGATAAAAGCATTCTTTATTGATTTTAATCAATTATCTCTGATGTAGATATGCGAATTATGACTTTCATCTTCAATGTTTCTTCATAATTATATCATCATACAACAGTACGCCAAGCGATATCATATCAGTTCTATATGTTGTGATCACTCTATTAATTTGATTATTCTTTAAATATTTTCCTGAAGTCAGGACTCAAATTTTTCAGAAAATATTACTTTTGATTTGTTCCAAATCTAGTCAAACTCATCAGACTTCTCGTAAGGATCTAAGTACAGTAACCTTTGACTTGTATTGTTATAGAAAATGAATTCAAAAATGAATATATGTAATCTAAGAAAAAGGAAGCCTCACATATTTTTTGTAAAAGTAAAATAGAAAACATAGTCGTCATGGACACTTATATTATGGGCACTATTGATATATCAATGATGATAGCATTCTCATTCGTTATCTCAATTCGTTTTTTCTCTCATACCTATCCCTAATATCTTTGTTTTTTATTTATTTTATGTTTATCTCTATCTGATATTCAAGTTTTTCTTATGTTTAAGACGTACACAACTTGAGATACGAAGTACCATAATGAATATTATTATCTACATTGACAGCAGTACTATTTTGACTGATGATCAACATATATCTCTGAATAGAATAAAAAGGCTGCTGTAAAAAATAGCAGAAAATAATTGTTAAACGACGGTTCTAATAGATTTTTATTATGTATCACAATGAATCGATTCGTTTGTTCACTTATTTCCAGAAGTTATATTCATAATGTTAATGAAATATGAGGACAGCTTTAACTATATTTTATTCTATTTAGTAAGTATAAGAGACTGATATTTGTCATGGAACATTATCTCAAAGTATAAAAAATTGTTGTATTCAACAAGTTATCGATCAGGAAAAGATCTTCGACATTTATTTTTGAGATTTCTAGGGAAGAAAGAAATAGGAAATGAGAAGCTACAAAAAAAAGTGAAAAATTTAATATGATTAAACTATTGAGTAAACCATATGTTGGGTTGTTGAGTGGCAAAAGATCTTCTGACATCAATGAGTGTAGCCAATTTGAAGGAAAATTTAATAATGATTATCTAGAAAATAAAATAAGTATAATATTAATAAAAATGAATGAGATAAAATAGTTACTGTAAGCACCAGACGAGCAATGCAAGCAAGAACAATTGCTAAGATACCTATTGAAACACCTAGCGTAAGAGTCTGGCTCTTATCATCATTAGAAAAGTTTCCGGTAGCTGAAGCAGCGATACCAGCAAAGAGAAGAAATACAATTAAAATAGCCATCGTAATCAGTATAATTATACTCAGCCCAGCAAACTAAAGATAAAACAAGAAAATTTCACTTTTAATAAGAATATTTTATTGTACGAATTTTGATGGAACATGTTGTTTCAGCTTTTTTCAAGAAATTTCGAATATCAATGCGTATATGTAAGATCTCGAAACAGCTAAAACTGTCAAAAGTCGGTTTTTGATAGATTTTTTTTTACTGTGAACCATGATCTTATCATTTTGAAATTCATTAGTTTTGTCCATAGTTTCGACTTCAATAAATAACAAAAATTAAATCAATAGAAAGTTTCTCGTCGAAAATGATTTCGATATAACTTTGTATTAATATATATGTACACAAATAGTTTTGCTTACAATCTTTTAGAGAACAAATATAAATTGTAAGACAAATGAAAAACAAATAGAGATCAACCGAGATATAGCACAAGAGAAAATCACTAATCAACTAATTGTTGCACTGTATTTCTTTATAAGACTTCTGACAAACTTTTGAATTGCATTGCTAAATGTATGAATGATTCCTATCTACTTAATGTCAGACATTTCAAATAGATCATTCAATTCTATCAATCAATTTTATATGAATATCAATCGTTTATCAAAAAACATCGAATAACTTCAATAACATAAAACTATTTGTAAAGTTAACAGGAAAAGTCATTGTTCGTTTCATTCAAGTGCTTAGATCAGAATACTTTCAACAGATATGTTTTCGAAAGAGATTTTTGAGGTATATTTATAATCAATAACTCATGATTAGAAAGTATTTCATTCATTATTTATTATGTTTAAATCGATGAAAGATTTGTTCTAAAAAGTTTTTAAAGTTAAAAGAAACTTGACTTGCTTCAAACATTATTATAAGAACTTTTCATTTAATAAAAGCTAACAGACAAAACATACCACTCGTAATCCAGTTTCATAATATCGATAAGCAACGAATATTCCAAATCCATAGAAAAGAACTGAAATAAGAGATTGACCAAATTGCATACCACCATGAGTCTCTTTTATACCATCTCCAATTCGATTTCCATAAATTGCAGTTATTGTACTGATCAGAGAAAGAGCCTGAAAGATAATATATACATAATATAAAATGAAAAAGACATCCTTCGAATATACAGCGATCAATGCTGAAAAGTTCTCTAAGAGTAAGAATATTATTAAACAGAGACTATTAGGAATCTAGTTAGACTATGAAATGATTTGATTTAGTCAAATTATCTTTTGATTAGTCTGAAGAATGTTGATTTTAATGTTCACTTTGGCACATGTAGATTATGTTGCAACAATTGAAACAAATCTCTCTTATTATCTTACGTTATTTTATATCTCGATTCGAAAATGTTTAAAAAGATATTTCTCTTCTCAAATTACGTAAACATTGACCTTTATTAGTTCCTCTTACTGAACCTGCATAACATTCGTAGTTTTAAATATTTTTTTTTATTTTTATTTTTTTTTTTCGTAATTAATTTGTTTAATGTGTTTTTATTTATTAATAGTTATTCTCAGCACCCTTTTTTTCGGAAACCTCTAGCACAAAAATAATTTGCTTTGAAAATCTTATTTGAAAATGCTTTAAACAATCTGTTTTTCTTGTTCATATAATACATATTAGCTAACTGTTATAGATTTCAAATAAAAGAAAAAACAATATTTTTTTTTGTTATTACTGTCGGATCATAATAAAAATAAAAATAAAAACTTACAAGTAAAATGCCAAGTATGATCAAAAGAACTTTGCGAGTTCGTTGTATTTTAAGATCTCCAGTCATTGACAATAATTGAGGAACAGGCATATTAGAACCACCAGTCATAACCACTTTGCTAATTCCTTGTTCACTTTGCATTTCAATACTGTCTAGTTTAGTCTTTAAAATAAACGCAGGAGGTTAATAGAATGAACTGATTATCCATGCGATCAGAAATATAAAGTTAACCCATTACAACAATAAGTATTTCTCTGTGTTTTAACTCGTTGTACAAAGTTTAAAATGTCTACAATTTAACATTTCAAATAATACCCTCTTCTTGAACTTCAAACTCGTTATGAGAATATTTAAAAAAAGATTGTTTTTTGCATAAAAACATGAACATTCATAAAATCGGAGATTTTTCGCTGTATAATTCTCGTTTATATGGAGAATGTTTTAATACATTTAACATATGATAAGTTTCTGCATTTTTACAAATAAATTACTGATAAAAACATGAAATTCTAGACATTTTTACTGTATACGCGACATTTGAAATTGTCGTGCAACATTTCAATACATAAAATAATGCTGATAAATTTACTTAGGTGATGGAGGTATGACGGAATCTGTGGAATCCGTGTCGGTTTCCAGCAGTTAGATCCAAAATCTGTTCTAATCATTGTTCTCAGTAGAATTTCTGACTATGGATACGAATGGAATCCTTTAACATTCTCTTATATTCTTTACTTTTCAACCTCTTGAAAATCATCATCACACATCTCTGAAGGGAGCATTTTTTATTATTTTCAAGATTAAAATACTCAATTTTCTATTTGCTGCGTTCTAAACTTCATCGAACAGTTGCATATGGATGTTTTCAAGTTATTATCAAGCGAATCCTTTTCTAGTTTCGCAGAATTTCCTACGATTTCTAGAGATTTTCTAGCAAGATCTGGACTGTAAGTTAGCAGACATAGTCAGAATCAATATCCTGGGTGCTCATGAGTAATTACAGTGTATATAACTAGAGGTTTCAAGTAATGGTAACTTGCAGTTTGCAATAATAATAATTAAGACGATTCAATTAATATTGATCAATAAAAATATTAGAAATTGAAGAGTATAGAAACATTGTAGAGGATTTGAAATTCTTTGAAATAATAATTAGTGTTAGCCAACAGTTCCAGTTATCCGCCGGAACCATACTCATTATAGAAGTTAGGGATTTGACATTTGCTCATAATTCGTAGATATCGTAAAGTATATCCACATAAAATTTCAGCTATCTAATTCCTATAATTATTCCCGTTCAAGTAGAAGTCAAAAATTTAGACCAGTACTCTATTTATTGCTATGTGAATGTGTGTGTTGAAACTGCAGTTTTGGAAAGAAATCATTCTAGGATTTTATTTTAACCTTAAAATAACAAGAAAAAAATCTGTTCACAAAGAACAAAAGATGACTCGATCATCTTCTTTCTCTCGTATGAAATAAATTACAAGAACAATTATTCTCAGACTCTACATATTGATTATTTACATTGATATGATAATGAATGTATTCTTCAAATAAATATCAATTCCCAAACACTTTCTATATTCTTTCATTTGTGAATTTTCTATGATTCAATGTTATCTTGAGAAGCTTATTTATTAATAAAACAAAAAGCATCTTAACTATGACTGAAATATCAAAATATGCACATTATAGTCATAGATTATCAATACTAATGACCATCTTATTGTATTAGGCTATATCAATATATTGGTTTAGACTCGAACGTAATATGAATCAATAAGCTATTAAAATTAATCATTTTTTGCTAGTCGAAATATTCTTTATCGATTTCTGTTTATATTTTTAGATATTTTAATAAAATGAACAGAAACAAAAAGAAAAGTAAACTAATCTCATTTTTTTTGTATGTGTATAAATTGAAGTATGTTTCATTGTTTAGTCTACAATAGATACAATGTCGCAACTTTTCAATAAGAATTTGAAAGATTTGTGAAGATGATTGTATGCAGAACTGTCACTATATTTGTTATTTCAGTTATCTATAATCAATGAATGTTCTTGTTTATACAATGATATAGGACTATTTGAATGGAAATAAAAATTCATCAGCAGAAACTAAGAGAAAAAATCTAAACCATTTGGAGTTCTTCCAGTTCAAAAATAGGTTCCTCTGACTGAACTAACCTACTTATTATTGAGCATGTTACCGAACGATTAGTGAATATGAATAAAAGTCAAAAAGAAAGAAATTATTCAAGCGCAAATAAGAAAGAACGGTCTATATATATATATATATAAAGTGATAACGATATGTGTCGATTGAACGAAGGATACAAAATAATGAATGGATGACGACAGCTCGTTCTTTCTCTCTCAATATTTTAAAAAGAATACAAAAAAAAGACAAAGAACATTTATGCTATTGGTGAACACTATCAATAACAGAAATGTATTTAGATTTTGTTAACATAGGTCAACATAAGGTGCATTATATACATACGACACATACAAATGTTCAATTTTTTACTTTCATCTTTAAGAAATATTGTTCTCTAGAAAATTAAGACAAACGGTGAACTAATATGAGATATTATGCTCAATTGATTAATCATGATCATTCAAAATTTATACGATAATATTATAAGTTGAATATGTTTTAAAAAACTCTAAGTGTCTTTGAAAATAATGTTTTATTTAAATTGAAGAAAAACAAATAACGAAACATTACTGAGTGTCAAAGCTGTTTTCAACCCTGACTATATGCATCATGTTAGTTTAAATGATCTATCAGTAATCTGAAAAGAAATCGGATTACTAATTTATGATTGCCAAGACACTGTATTTTAACCTTAAGGAGCTTGTTAGGACCTTTCTATGTTGCGGTACATCCACAAAACATTCTTTTACTTATACATCTAGAACTGGAATCAGAAAGTAGATTATTTAATATGATATGATGTTCTTGATATATGTTACTTGATCTTGTATCAAGAACATCTTGCACAGTCCGTCCGTGACCATGTCTCAGAGTGTCTGTCATGCTCATCAAGAGGTCAATAATTATTAACTAATGAAATGTTAATAAGCTGTCACTAGATAGTTAATTAAAATGTCTGTCACGTTCTGTGGGGAGAGGAGAGTGAACCCAATATACTACCCTATATACTTCAACACTTCTTTAAGATTGTGTTTCCCAATAGTTCTAGATCTTTTGGTTGCTTCTACCCTAACAGACGCCGTGACTAAACAAAAACTTTAATAATATTCTATTCTCATTAAAGTTTGTCTCTATGAAAAGTTTCAAGTCGAAATTTGAAACTCAGCTTAGCTGATATTCTTGATGAGAGCAATGATATTCTGATAAAAGATACAGTAAAACTAATGTATCCCGGCAATAGTGACCTATTAAACTGATCTCTTTTCAGGGTATTCATTGCTTTCTTAGTGCCTGCATGATGTACATAATCATAACTCTTAAATGATTTAATACTTAGCAGCGTTATCTCGTTAGATATTTTTGTAACAGAAAATAAAAAAATAAAATTTTGATTCATTTTTCTGAGTTATTTATTTTCTTGTTTGAATCTGATTTTTCCATTAAAGTGAGAAATTATTTAGTTGTATCATTAATCCTGTAAGAACCTACTCGTTTTAATATAAAATATTGATTTTTTTAAATAGACCAATTTGAAGAAAATTCAATAGAATAAAATAAATGCAATTACAGTGATGTATTGTATTTTATATTTTCATTTAAAAACTCGTGTTTGATTTGAAGCTTTAATATTTTCGACTACAAAAATTCTTGAAATATAAATACATGAAAATTAAACCTTTTTTTTTTTTAACTGTACAAAGTAAATTTCTTTAATACTGGAAAATATTAGTGAATCATACTTGTCAAATTCGACAGAAACAAAATCAGTATCACGTCTTTTAATGATTTATCTCCGTCAACTAAAGAATTACAATTGCAAAGAAAAACATTTAATTAATTAATGAGAACATTATTCAAGAAAGATATGAAATTTTGCAATTTGAAGTAGTATTGATAATTTCATGATATAGTTACTAAAGAAAAAAAAACAATAAATCAAAAGCTTTATCATTGATATGCATTATATTAATGAGTAAGTTGACTTGTCTTGTATTTTCTAAACTTGACGGAATGAAATCTTCATTTTATCGAATGAAAGCATTTGTATTATACATATAAAATTCTCTTTTAGGAAAAGTTCAATATAAGAAGTAACATCATTTTAGATATTAGATCTCAATCTCTCTTGAATACTGTTTTTGTTTTTATATTCAACTACTAAATTTTCATTCTGAGAATCTAATTAAAAAAAGTGATATTTTAGACTTTAACGAAGTTAAAGTTTCATTTTCGATAGAACTTGAGACAACAAATGATAGCAATTGTGACTAAGTTTGACCAAAGTATCAGATTAAAAGTCATCGTTTCATTTTCTTTCAATTTTCTTTTTAAATATAGATATAGAATTCTGTCTCAAACAATATAGAAGAGTAATTTTCCTTTCCCAAGACAAGTATTCAATACTTGAATTAATTTTTTGAAAGACAATCTAAAATGAATATTGCAATATAGGAATAAATATTTTGACCGATCTCCTCTACCTAATAGATCGAGTGTGAGTGTCAATCTGAGTCTTCGATTCATCAAAAAAGCAAAAAAGAAAATAGGAAAAAAAAAGATATCAGCATCGAAAGCTGTTGCCATAAAAATAGTGTCCCTTAATAGAATCTTTTTCAGTCCATTGAAAACTCTGAAGAATTCTTTTTAATCGAGCAGAATTCAAGGAAATCCTATGAAATCTCAGGTATTTCAAAAAAACTTAAGCGATTCTGAGAGTTCAGACTTTCGTTATTCACTCAATAAGCAATTGAACAACATTGAATTTTTCTTCTCTTCTTCAAAGAGATTTGTGAATTCCATTAATCAGATATTCCACAGTCGTAGTACCTATTTTTTCAGCTTACATGAATGAGTACAAACACGTACTATTTCAGTCTTTGTCTTATTATTCATGAGAGAAGTCTTCGAAGAAGTTTTTTGTGCATCTCTTTGAAATATAGTCGCTATTGACGTTTATGATGTCACTATTGTTAATGTATCAATAATTATATGACTTTCTCACTCATAATCTCAATTCATTTTTCTTCGAATACTTGCTACTACTGTCACTCTTTACCGTTGATTCTGTACAGAATTTGAGATATGAAGAAGCCTAATTAATATCATAATCAAGATTGACAGTAATATTATTCTGATTGATGACAACAATCAGGTTTGACACTTTTTCTGCTTCTTTCGAAAAAATTCCACTTTTCAATCTTTTGTTCGTTTATTTTCTTGCTTTTTCATATGAGAAATTTTATTTCACTTTGATATGATTCATTCTGTACTCTATTCCAGCAAAACAGAACTAATGTTGAAAATCTTTTTTTTTTTACGAAAATGAGACATTTTATCCATGATTTTTGCAATTGAATGTGAGTACACTCAGTAATTACAGAAATACAAATTTGTAGAAATACTTCATGATTGCACGAACAAGCATATGTTATTTAACCATATAGAAGTGCAAAGAATCTACAAAAAAACAGCTTTTTGCACAGTTTTCTAAATTGAAGAGATGACAACTCCCCTGATAACAATATATATGAATATAATAGAAGAGTAGCTTGAAGATAAAACAGAGAATATTGTAAAACGATATTTCTAATAGACATTTATTTAAGTATTACAGCGAATCTGTTTGTTCAATTACTTCTATATTTATTCTATTTAGTGAGCATAAAATATTCATATTTGCCATATGATTTTAACTGCGAGTATAAATAATTATTGTATTGAACAAATTATTGATAAAGAAAAGATCGTTAACAGTTATGTTTGAATTTCTAGGGGAAAAAGTAATGCTAAATGATAAACTACGAAAAAAAAAACACTAAATAAAAGTTAAAATGATCAAACTATTGAATAAACAACACGTTGGTTTTGTCGAAGGGCCAAACATCTTTTCACATCAATAAGTTTGGCCAATTTGAAAGAAAATTGAATAATGGTTATCTAAAAATTAGAATAAATATGACATCAATAGAAGTAAACGACTTACATCCAGCACGCAAACAGCAATTGCAAATGGAAGACTCATCCAAATAATTGATGATGCACCTTTCATATAACCACTCCTATGACGATCATAAGCAAATTTCTCGCTAGTTGAAGGTGATAGACCCCAAAAGAAAGCTATTATAATAGTAATACCAACCATTGCAAGTGATATTATTTCCAGACAAGCAAACTAAAAGTTAGAAGTGACAATACGAAAATTTTATTGAAACAGTATTAATTCAACATGTTGTTTTAGCTTGTTTCAAAATATCTCGAATATTAATCAGTATATCAAAATCTTCGGAACAGCTAAAACTATCAAAAATCATTTTTTGATAGATTTTTAGGGTATCGTTTGGAATTGGTGTCGAAATTCTCATTCGATTATAAGAGCGTTTGTTCTTTTATATATTTGTACTTCGTCAGGTCGCGAACAAAAAGTAAAATCGTTTTTTTTTTGAAGAATTTAGATATTCTCAAAAAAAAATTGTATAGAGATTTTGTAGCCTTATGAGTTGGTTACAAAGTGTGCTGTTTAGTTTTCAAACATACTACTAAAATTTAGAGTTTTTTTTAAAACTAAGATGCATAAGATGGAATTTGATAACTTTTGTTTTGTGACAAATCACTAATGACAGTTTTTTTTCTGAGAACTCTTCTGAACCAAGATCTCGAGCGTTGATTTTTTTCAGAGTATCTAGAGAAGCTTAACATAGATGTCATATTCAAAAATTAACTATATTAAAACTCTTTATCCTGAGATACAACTGTTCTAATTGTACGAAGTCACATTGCTAACGAATGGTTTTGCGCATATATATATATATTTAAAGGATGTCCTATTAAAATAACAATTCCATTTTTATTTTTTTGTATCATTGCCATATTCAAAGTTCGAAAAGACATTCGATATATAGTTTTGAAGAATACCATCTAGGCTATTATTCGACGGAACTTGCCTCCAATTTATATCAATCATAAGATAGTGCCACATTGGTAAAAATATTGAAAACATTTTATTAAAGTCAATATTTACTTCTTTTCTATAAAGAACTATTCATTCAGTATTTTATGAATATCGCTGTTAGTTTTCAATGATTTGACTCGAAGTTTTTTGAAATGATAACTTGTGCAATTCTCTACAAAATCGAAGAAAATCAGCTCTTCAAAAGGACAACGTAAAATGATATAGTACTGCTGATTAGATACAGTTTTTTTGATTATACATTGAAGAGCCACTTTTATTAGATTTAGTAGAGCAATATGCACACTATTTTTTCGAAAAAATTCAAGTCATATCATTCAAAGCAGACAGAGATATCAACAAAATACTGAATGAGTGATTCTTTACAGAAAAAAAAAGTAAAAACTGACTTTGATAAAACTTTTTCAATATTTTTATCAATGCGTTCCTTTCTTGTGATTGATGTAAGTTGAATGCGATTTTCGTTGAATAATAGCTTAAATTTTACTCTTCAAATATATATATATATGTCAAATACTTTTCTACCCTTAATTGTGGCAAATCTACAAAAATAAAAATAAAAATGGACTAGTTATTTATGAAACATCTTTTATATGCATACAAATAATTTTTATTTCAAATTTTTTAGAAAATAAATCTGGATCGATGAAGAAGTGTCACAACATACATTCAAAAATGAGCTGATTCTTTATTACATCTTATTTTCAATCAGATATAACTTATTAACGAATTTTAGTTCTTTTAAATAAGATTTTAGACAACTTTTTGAATAGCATAGTTTCATCCACGAATAATGATCACCGTCTCAATGTCAGACATTCTGAAGTAGATCAGTTAGTTCAACTATTCCACTTAGTTTTAGAAGAAAACATCGAATAGTCTCAATACAGTAAAACAATATTAAAAATCAAACGAAAAATTTATCGTTTTTTCATTCATCTGATATTGTTTCAAACATTTTAATAAGGATTATTTATTTAAAAAAAAAGCAAAAGATAAAACGTACCACTTGTAAACCTATTGCATGATATCGATAAGCGACAAATATACCAAAACCGTAGAGAAGAACTACAATAAGATATTCACCAACTGACACACCACGAGAAGTTTCTTGTATACCATTCCATATTCTATTTTCGGAAGCTGTAGTTAGCATACCAACAACAGAAAGAGCCTAAAAGATAAAATATGTAATATAAATTAAAAAGAAATTCTTCGAATTTTTCTGAATCAAAGCTGAAAATTTTTCTAACAAGGGAACGTCTCCAAGTGATGACCCGAGGTTTCAACTGATATTGCGTGGGTTTGCTACGCCAAATACCCTGATGTCCACTATGAAACTATTATCAGATGATGCCGATCCAATAAAAAGTTGGAGTCAAGACATTATTTTTACTATTTGATGCATATATACAACTACATGCTGTTTCTAGAGTATTGTATTTGTTTTTAGAAATATTGTCTGATGGCAGACACAGCAGACATATATGAAGTAAGAGTCTTTCCTATTAGTACTATAGTATGAAATCACTCTATACGTGTATAAAAGAGAGCCATTTTTAATGCAATAAACTAAAGAATTTAGATTCAATGTTTATGATCGTCAATGAAGAAATGATTGAAACAAAGTACACTATCACAATAACTCCAAGAAATAAAAGAATAGATGGAATATATATATATAGTGAAAAAGTATTGTGATTACAACTTTTTATTGGATCAGTCTTAACCGATACTAGTTTCATACTTGACATCAGAGACTCAGCGTAGCAAACCCACGCAGTTTCAGCTGAAATCTCAGGTCATCATTTGAGGAATTTTCCTTGTAAGAGTATAAATATTTTTCGAGAGAGACTTACAGATTTAGTCAAATTATCTTTTGATTAGTCTGAAGAAAGTTGATTTTAATCTTCACTTTGGCACATATAGATCATATTGTAACAATTGAAACAAATCTCTTTTGTTATCTTACATTATGTTAGATTTCGATTCGAAAATATTTCTCTTTTCAGCTTATGAAAACATTTATCACATGTTTTCGAAGAAAATAGTGACTGTAAGTTTGACGTCGAAGTTTTCCGGTTCTCCCTCGCTTATAATTACAGACATTATCATCCACTATTAAAGGCTCTGAACGATTTTAATAGCAAGACTCAAAAAGTTCTAGAACATTCCGGAATCTTCCGCAAAATTTGAGTGGCCTAAATACGTTTTTTAATGTTTTAAGTAATGTAGTTTCTGATTTTTGGACGTATAAAAATTTACATTCAAAATATCAACAATGATGAGTAGTGATATATATATATATATTAGTTTTCTTCATTTCTTCTATGATCAACATCAGAAGCATGAATTGATCAAGTTATATTTTTTTGAATATAATTAACAGCAGTCTTTTTGAACTAATCAACATATTTAATAGTTCGTTAAGATCTGTTGTAGATATAATGAATATTTACAAGAGTCTTATTTGCCATATAATTTAATGCTTTTGATAATAGCAATTTTAAATTATGAAAAGCGAAATATGAAAATAAAAAATAATGAACGAATAACAATATTGCACACAATAAATATGACATCCGTAGTAAAAAAAAAGAATAGAACATTCCTGTTTGAAGTATAGAAATAAAGAAAGACAGCATTTGCTACATAGTTACTCTTAACATTCTTTTAACAAAAACTTAAGCAGAAAAATAATTTGTTTTCAAAAATTTATTCAAAAACGCTTGAAACTGTCTGCTTTTAATATTGAGAGAAAAATAATCTCGAACTTTTTATCAAAGTCTAAATGTATCTGATTAGTTTATTTATCTGTAACTATAAAAATCTAGTTTTTCTTGTTCATATAAGACACGTTATCTAATTACTATAGATTTCGTTGAATCATAATCAAAATAAAAATAAAAACTTACAAATAAGACACCAAGTATGATTAAAAGAATTTTGCGAGTTCGTTGTATTTGAGGATCTTCAGTCAGTGACAATGATTGAAGAGCAGGTAAATCAGGACCATCTGTGATAAGTACTTTCTCAGTTCTTTCTTCGAATTGCATAATAATGATGTCTACTTTAGTCTTTAAAATAAAAGCAGAAGAATAATCAGGTAAATTCTCTATCTATGCAACCAGAAACATAAAATTATTCCATTAGAACAATTCGTATTTTTCTGCCTTTTAATTCATCGTGCACACTCAGAAATGTTCGCAAGTTGGCTGTTTAAGCTACAACCTTTTTCTTACATGTTAAAATCATTATAAAAGTTCGACAACAAAAATGCAATTTTATGAGAGGATGATTTGGCCTCGCAGCTTTATAAGTTTTCTGTAATTCGCTGATTTTACCAAAAACTTGAAAGATTATTTTGACCGGGTTCGGAGCTTCAGCTCTATCTATTGGAAGATTTGAAAAAATTATAGAAAATCGTCGGGTTTCCACTATTTTTATTTCATGTGCATAATAATGTCAAAATAATTCGTACGGACAATGTTGTGCAGTATAGATATTTGTTCTGAAGTGATCATCGTTGTTTCGGAATATGATGAGTGCTGTGCTGTGTTCTATAGTAGATATCTATTCTGATCAAATGATTATAAAGTTGAGCGGATCTTCCAAGAAACACACCGCAAAATGTTCGTGTACTATCGACTTCTGTCGAGTTCGAATGTAGAGATCGATAAGTTTCCAGGTGTGTCAGTGTGTTTCCTATATATTCCATAGGGATTTGAGCTAGTTTTTATCGATTTCTAATCGTGGAACAGTGTATGAAAATCGCTGTTTTTGATACGATGGGTTTTAGGTCGGATTCCTGGTGAAAGATTATCAGATCTTGCTGAAAACACGCCGAAAATTCAGCGGATACGAGTGCAATTAATGATTTCAGTACTCATAAATCGTTAGCTCAAGTCTTCATCTCTTTACCTTTCGCCTAAAATGCAGATTTTATAGGAGTTAGACATAGGGGTGAGAAAGTTATTGTTATTGTTATTAATAACAATAAAATTAACTTTTTGATTCAAAACTATCAATGAAACAATTCTAAGCATAGTTTGTACGAGCGTCAAAAGATCACTTTAGTATACAGTGTCTTTTCTTACCTTTTGATATAAGAATTTGCGGTAAATATTTTGAGTAATTTCAAAATAACATATTTTGTTATTGTTATTGTTATTGTTATTGTTATTGTTATTGTTATTTAGCAATAACAATAACAAAATATGTTATTTTGAAATTTCTCAAAATATTCACCAGAAGTTCTTATGTCAAATGGTAAGAAAAGACACTGTATTATTAAAGTGATTTTTTTGACGCTAGTACAAACTATGCTTAGAATTGTTTCATTGATTGTTTTGAATCAAAAAGTTAATTTTATTGTTATTAATAACAATAACAATAACAATAACTTTCTCACCCCTAGTTAGACAACAGAAATGTTATGTAGATATACCCTACAATGAATGTTTATCATCGATGTCACTCACTCTGAAACTGGTCGAATCGACATGCATTTATGATAGATAGGGATCCTGTTTCTTGTCGATATTATAAGTGATACAAAGAAATGCCCTTTCACTGATTCAACACATAATTATCTAATACTTTATTCCAGCTATTAACAATAGAGATTGATAATTTAGTGAAAACTTAACAAATCCATCATAATTCTTCTGATATATTCATTTACAGTTGAATATTATATTCTGAATTTTTTAGAAATCAATTTTATACTCAAAAGAAACGGCATAGTGATCACCATTAGATATATAACGTGATATCTCATGAAAACTTCATAAATCCTTAATGAACCAAACATAATTTTTCTTTTCTCGAATAATAACGTTCACAAGAAGTATGATTCCTGTCTATTAGAGCTAAATATTGATTCTAGTAACGCCAGTGAACGTGATATTGATGATCAACATTCTTCGTAAAATATATTCATACAAAACTCGAGCTGTCTAACTCCTTTCGTAACTTTTAAGAAAATATATTCTAGTTTTATTTTATCGTCAAAATACTAAGAAAAAGTTTCGTTGTATCTTGATTATTAACATTGACATGGCAACAAATGTGTTCTATAGATCAATATCAATATCCATGAACCTTCCACACTCTACCACTGCTGATTTTTCTCTAGTCCAAGGTTATCAGGCAAACCTTATTTATTAGTAAACAAAGTATCGTACTTACAACTAAAATATCGAGATACAATCATGGTAGTCCTGGATTATTAATCCTAAGTGACATGTTACTTTATTGGATTGTATCAATATATTTGTTTTGACTCAAACGTTCGAATACAAAGAAAAAATGCATTTTACAAAAAAAATTCTAAATATAGAAGAGCACTTTATATAAATTTCTAGCAAATGAATTAATGAGCTATTAAAATTAATCATTTGTTGCTAGTTTATATAGTCATCATTGATTCTTTTTACATTTTAAATGTTTTATATATCACTGCAATAACAAAAACTAGATGGAAATCAGGATATTTTTATAGAATCAACAAAAACAAAAAGGGAAAAAAACAAGAGAAGTAAGAGAGTGTCGTTTTCTTTTATCTGTATATATTGAAGTATTTATTCACTATTTAATGTACAATAGTAGTACTATCTTAACTTTCCAATAAAAGTTTAGAAAATTCGTGGAACTGATCATATATATCTCTGAAAAGAAGAATTGCAGTACATCTTTTTGACTATATTATTAATATAAAAACATATCTATAACAAAATAAATACATATTCTGAAAGCACTTGGAGTTTTCTATCATTCTGTATGTTTATAATTTAGTTTGTATTTATGTACTAGAAAATAAATCGACTACAATGAAAGCACTCTCATCATCAGATTCACAAGGACACGATTTTGTTATTGTCATAACAATTAGTTTATTTTAATTTTTCATCACTATAAAAATACTTTTAAAAAAATGTGTTATATATTCTGATAGCCCTAGATATTGTCTTGCATTAATCTATTACAAAAATAATTTGAATATAATGAAGACGTTCTCAATTGATAAGTATATAAATTTACTGGTTCTTATGATTTTTGAAATGATAATTACTATAGAAATAAATTTTTAGAAAATTAATCCTAGATTATGATAGAGCTTTAAATTCTCCATCATTCTACGTACTTTTTATTTTGTCTTGCGTTTACATTCTAAAAAATAATTCGGGTAATATGTAAACATCCCTTTTGATAAACCCTAAACAATTGAATCTTCTCGTGACAGTGTCCTTTTTTATTTCTAATTTTTCACAAATATAGACAAACGTTTTTGAACAAATAATTATATTAGTTAGAAAAATCGAGTCGTTTTACGGTTTGTCAAGGAACATCCTTGTAATAATATTCAACTTACTCTATAATACATAGATGAATGATAAAACAATAACACATAGAACAATAGAGAATTTAAAGCTCTATCAGAATATATAATTAATTTTTCTAAAAATTTATTTCTATAGTAATTATCATTTCAAAAATCATAAGAATCAGTAAATTTTTATACTTGTCAATTGATGGTATTGGTTCTATAGTGATAAAAATTTAAAATAATCTTATTGTTATGACAATAACAAAATTTGTGTCCTTGTGAATCTGATGATGAGAGTGCTTTCATTGCAGTCGATTTATTTTCTAGTACATAAGTATAAACTAATACATAAATATACAAGAATGATAGAAAACTCCAAGTGCTTTCAGAATATGTATTTATTTTGTTACAGATATGTTTTTATATTGATAATATATTAAAAAATGCCTTCAGCAATTACATTTCTGTCTAGAGGTATATATGACTCTCTCTATTTTTGTGGTTTCAGTGAATATATAATCAATGAATATTCTTGTTTTTGATATGGTATACAATTATTTAGATGGCAATAGAAGTTTAACTGAACAAAGCAAGAGAAAACATCAAAATCATTTAGCATTTTTGCTTTCAAAATAAGATTCTCTGACTGAATTCACCTACTTTTTATTGAGAATGTCACTAAAAGATAAATGAATAAAAATATGATATGAATAGAAACCACAAAAAAAGAAAAAATTATTCAAGCGCAAATCAAAAGCGACGATTTATGTATTATGTGTATAAAATGACAAGGATATGTGTCGATTAATGAAGGATACAATGAATGAATACATCCCCTATCGATCGTTTTTTCTCTTGATATTTTAAAAAGAAAAAAAAATCTAAAGAACATTTATGCTATTAGTGAACACCATTACTAACGAAAATATATTGGTATTTTGTTAAGTTAGATCAACATAAACTGTATATATACATACGCTACATACAAAAATAGTATATTGCTTATTCGAGTTTGTCTGAGACAATAGGATAACCTTCATTTCTTTTTTTACTTTCGTCATCAAAACATTATTTGACAGGTGTTGAGAATATGTATATGATCATTAAATATATCATGTGATATCTTTTCTAATGAGATTCTTTAGAAAATTAAGACAAACGGTGAACTAATATTACACTTTGAGATCATTTGATGGCTCCTATTCTAAGATACAGCTGTGAGATAAAAGAATACCTTCACGTCGTACATATATAACGGCGAATATCGATATTCGTATTCAAAAATGAGCGTAATCGACTAATGAAACACTTTAACAATAAGCTATTCTCATTAAAACCCGTCTCTAAGGAAAGATTCAAGTCTAAATTCGAAACTCACCTTTTCTGATGTGTCTGAAGGTAACTACAGCATTCGGCTAAAAAACATGGTAAAAATGCAGTATCTCGGCAGTATAAAATTGTTAGCTTAAATTAACTTATATGCATCGCTTAAAATCGCTTACAGTTGCATATTTACGAGAGGATCCATCAAAAGGCCACTCAAACTTACATAGGACTGATTATTATTAAGTCTTTTTCGATTTTTCCAGCTTCAATAAGAGATCGTGTCGTAAAATTTTTGAGTCAAAAATATTAGAAGATTACATTTTCTACATTTTGATTGTATTTTGAAATTTTTTTTTCCTCAATCCATTGCTTTGCGTCAATGAAGATCTCAAAAGATGTACAAAAGAATTGTCTACAAAACGAGCTATATCCGTAGTCATTACAATAAATATTCAGTCATAGAGCGAGCTTCCGCAAAGTAGAAAATATCTGAACGAAGAATGGAAAATAATCACAAGTCAATAGTGAATGCTGTAACGAGTAAATCATGCAGAAAGTGCTGATTGCAACGAAGTCTCTATCACAAGAAAACTGAGTTAAATCAAGGTGAGACAAGTGATATATTCTATGTTCTAATAGTAATGAGTATATGTCGATAGGGGTCTACAACATATGCGATCAAAGATTAAGATGCATTGTAAAAGTTAAATATGAGAAAATTCACTGTACTTCTAAGTGATATTGATAAGAAGCACTCCATAGCGCTTGTACAACAATTATTATAAACTCCTTTACGCGACGTATTAAAATGAAATGACTCTCAGCAGATTGCAACGATAAATTTAAAGTACATTACAGCAGATCATTTAAATGTAAGCTTTTCAAAGCCTCTTAGAAATAACTTACAATGGCAAAACTTTTCACATGGTACGTCTTTAGGTAAATTTTGTGGTAACATGATTTATTATTTATTTGCATATCGAAATCAATTTCTTTTTCTAATCATCAAAGTTACAACAAAATGTTTTATTTTCTCAAATAAGAAAGAACAAAAAATAGAAGCAATATTTTAGAGAAAATCATAATAGAAGTGCCGACGGTCGAAATCGTTGAACAAATTCAAATATTAATCTTGGTATCCAATGAAAACCAACTTTAGACGATGTTCCAAATGGATCATTGATCATTAAGAATCGATTAATATAATAAGCCATTTCAATGGTGACATATAAAAATGTGCAATAGCATCCTGACTCTTTACATTAGAGTAGCAACTTGTTAGAATACCATTCATAAATAATACATCTAAAGACAATAATAGATTTAATCTATATCTGATGACAATTTACCTTAACTAGTAAAAGTTGCATAGTATCCTGTTTTAATATATTGAGTTGTAACATACGTTCTGAGAATTTTTTTCTGTTCAACAAAAAATTTAATTTGCAACAAAGATATACATTTCAATTAACAATATAATCGCCCTTTGTTTCAACAAGCTTCGTCCATTTTGTCGGCAATTGTTCAATGCCACGTTTATAGAAACTAGCCGGTTGTGATTCAAAAAAGGAGGTGAGGTCGCATTTGATCTCATGGAAGCCTTCGTATTGTTTGTCATACAAATGATTTCGAAGAAATCGAAACAAATGACAGTGCATGCTCAAGAATTCCCCATCCCAATCGTCTAATTTTATTTTGAGTCAACTTTGCAACATGTAGTCTACCATTACCATGTAGGAGAATGACCTTATTCCGACTTGCAAGGATGGGTTACTTTTGAAGTAGAGTTTCATGCAAGCGCTGCAATCGTTGAGAGTAAACGTCAAGGATAACCGTTTGATTGGTATCTAAGAGCTCGAGATAGATGATACCTTCTAGATCACACCAGACGGACAACATTATCTTCTTTGAGTGTAAATCTGCTTTTACGTCAGGTAATGTTTTCTGGCCAGAATTGAGCCACTGATTTCTACGACGAAAGTTGATGTAGAAGATCCATTTTTCATCTCCAGTAACGACTCATTCCAAAAATGGGGTGTGGGTGTGTGGATATTCTATTTTCTTACAACGCCCACACACACACCCTGCTTTGTTTCCGCTTGAATTTATTTTTAGCAAACTAGTACAGTAATGATATGTTGAAAAATACGGAATCTAATTATTTTTTTCCAGGAAGAAATATTCCTTAAAGATTCGAACTAAATAGCAAATAGAAATTCAGTAGATCAAAATTTTCGTAAAACTTTGTTTCTTATATTGCGTTCAATGCACCACAAATAGTTCTAGGAAACGGCATATACGATATCTTGGTTTAAGATAGACCGACAAATGCAAAAAAGTACTTTTTGTTACAATAATAGAAATAAATAATAAATGATATTATATTTTATTTCTTACTAATATTATCTTTCACATAAAAAATTACTTTAAATCGATAAATCTTAATTGCAATAAATAACTTTATGCCACATAGAATTATCAGTGAGTGAACGTACAGCACCTGCTCTATAACCACCAATATTTTGATCCAATAACCAACTAAGACGTAGAGGACTATTCAAATCTTCATTATCAGCTGAAGTTTGTCGAATCGTAGCAAGTGGAGAAAATCCAAAAGATTT
>CAJNOP010000764.1:25178-48752 GCA_905250075.1 Rotaria sp. Silwood1
ATGAAATCTTTGCGAAATCTTCATAAATCTCGATGAAATCTTTGTGAAATCTTCAGAAATCTCGACGAAATCCTTGAGAAATATTTATAAATCTTGATGAAATCCTTGGGAGATCTTCAGAAATCTCGATGAAATGCTGGGGAAATCTTTAGAAGTCTCGATGAAATCCTTGAGAAATCTTTAGAAATCTTGAGGAAAATTGGATGAAATTGTCAGAAATCTCTAGTAAATCTTTGGAAATTTTGAGAATGCTAGAATGAAATCTGTTTGAAATGTTGATTGAATCCTTGTGCAATCGAAACAGATTCAGCCAACTTCTGATGAAATCCGACTGTATTCTGTCGGAGCCTTACGTTATCAGGCGTTTCTCTGTGAAAGGATCCTGGTGTTACGGCATTATCTGACAAACAGTTCCGACAGGATACGATCGGATCCTTTCCGACGTAATCCGGTCCGGAATCCGTTAGTTAGGAATCCTGTGAAATACGGTTGGGTTCCGATCGGATTTAGTTGGGAACCCGACGAATTCCGGTGTGATCCGACATCGGATCCGATAGTTTCCGGTAGGATCTACACGTCGGATTGAATCACCTGGGTTTATTCGAGAGAAAATCTTTGCACACGATTATTATAATGATCGACAACGTAGAGATTGCCATAACAATCAAACGACAATCCTCCGAGTTCATTCAATTGATTAGCTTCGCCTCCTCGACCATTTCCACCCACAATAACAATGCCCTCTTTTGCTCCTTGACGGTAACACATCACTCGATGGTTCATCGAATCTGCCACGTAGAGAGTACCCCAGTCATCGACAAACAGTCCTCGAGGATTTGACAATTGCCTCAGACCATTGCCTTCGCCTTGAACTCCAGCGACAACAATTCCTTCTTTTGCATCTTTATTCCATTTCATCACACGATGATTCTCCTTATCTGACACGTAGACATTCTGTTGCCGATCGACAAAGAGATAGGTTGGAAAGTTGAGTTGATTGAATCCCGCTCCTTTACCATTACCACCTGCTACAAGAGTTCCACTTTTGTCTCCTATTTGATACCGCCTTACTTCATGTTTTTTGTAGTCAGAGATATAGAGGTATCTCTGATCATCCATAGCTAATCCTCGACAAGTGATGTTGTCAATGAGGATTTCACCTTGACTTGTTCCACTCTGAAGAGGCAATCGTACGACTCGTCGATTCCCTTGATCACAAATAATGAGACTGTCAGTTTCTTTGTCGATTAATACATCCGTTGGCCATTTCAACTGATCCGATGGATTTTCTTTACTACTGCCACCAGCAACTAATTGTCCATGCTTATTACCCACCTTCCATTCAATAATACGATGATTTCCGAAGTCAGCAATGACCATCGTTTGATCATTATTAACGAAGAGACCTTCAGGCAACTGGAGTTGATTGGTATTATCGCCCCATTCATGGTTCCCAGCAACTGTAACTCCATTTTGTGCCCATCGATGATTACCTGTAATTTTAGGCAGCATTAAAATCATAAGACGAAAAGAATCACATATTCATATTTATCGTCTTCGAAAAAGGGGGGAGGTAGTGTCATTTGAGAACCGTGACAGCGAAGAAGGAAAGTATTTTCTTTCTTTCTTTTCTCATCTAAATGATAAAAGATGCTTTCTTTCCTTAGTTCGTCCTCTACAATTTTAATACGAGCGGGTAGAACACGCTGCGAACAAAAAAACTCTCAATCCTTATAAATCCCTCTCTTTTTCTGGAGCATATTGAGGATAAAATGCTACAGCTGAAGCATTTATCTTTCTTGGCTTCGTGTACATGGAAAGAGAGTATCAATTGTATGTTTCGACAATGCGAAAGATTCTTCTTAGTGCAACGTTTATGAGAAAATGACAACATTGCTTGTGGTCATTGGTTTTGGTCATGTGCGCGGGTGTGGAATGCGAATGTTGGTGATATGGATGTGAGTATATATCTAGATAACGTTTATATACTGCTATGCCCTACTTGACCACCATGTTCGAAAGCAATCCTTTTACTTAGGGAAGAAACCGCTTATTTGAGGATCGAATTCTATAATTGGTGCACATCGATCGAGGTAAGCAGATGTATCAGAGAATATATATATGAAATCCCACTGAAAAACGAATTTCAACGTAAAATGTTACAGCAATTGCTGAGAAGAGATAAAATAATTTGGGCTCTCACTTTCTAAATAACCATTGGAGCGTTTAACTGTAACTTTTCTGACTTGGAAACTATGTTATAGCGTTTGAAATGCTCTAAAGTGAGGATCTAGATTGTAGAAATCAGGAGTATGTGCTCATCATGTTTTATCTTATCAAGGATTTTTGAAGCATCTATCCTGTCGGAAATCTGTAGTTCAATTTTGGTGTAAATGCCTTTGTGTATGGGATCTTCTCTTGATGGTTGTGCACAAAGAGCAACCCCCTTTCTGTCTGTGTATTGAATATGATTATTTTGCGTTGCCAAAATGTAATTCATGCAGTAAACATATTGAAAATCTGATAAAGAGAACCATATGGATTCTGGTTGTAAGTTTAAAACATGTAACAGTGTGTCTGGGCATGCTTGAATCACAAGATTCTTGGCTCTGTATGTGACGGTAGAAAACTATGTGACAAGGCACGTTTTCATGAAGCATACATCCGATTTTGAAACGAAATCATTAGGGTCTGTAAACTTGACAAAAGAGCGCAGTGAAAACTTGAATACTTAAAACGACAAGAGATGCTCCTGCAGTTAATAGCAAGTGTGAGATAGAACCTGTGAAATCGATTTTTTAATTGGCGCATTTTACAGTGTTCAAGGTAACGTACCTAATTTCAATTCGGATGATGATTTTGAGAGTTCCGCCTTTGGTTTGGAAACATCCGGAATGGATTTGACCTGGTATGAATTTGGTACATCTGAAACAAAACAAATAACAACATCTTTATTTGTAGAGTGCGGGTGTATGAATATGTTAAGATAAGCCTCATATCTACCCACAACCTCTTTTACCTATCTCTATGTATCCCGTTAGAATTCATGAAAATGTCCTTTTGTTTTTAAAAAGTTTAAGCTGTTGAGGGTGTACATATGGACGTGCCTAATATCTTCTACTAATTCATAGTCACACTGAGTTACTCATTTAATATCAGCGTACCAAAGCATGAGTACTTTTTTACTGCAACGAAATTGTTCATGTTGAAAACTTGAAGAATAATGTCAGAACGAATTTTCATACTAAATTTTGAACGTACACCGTTATATCAGAACACCCTAAAATGAATGGATCCATGATGCTAGGCCAAACCCTAGAAAATATGTCGTGAAGCTCGTTGCTCATAAAGAACACATCGTGATTTAAAAAGAGAACATTATGCGATGTCAACTCGGCAGAAGAGCACTTTAGAACTTTAACTGATAAAAAGCAAATGAGGGATACTCTTTTCACATCGTGGCAAATGTATGATGGAAGCGATTGAAGTATTCTTTTAGCTGATGGCATGAACACTGTTAACTGTGGCATACCTGATTTCGTTGGTGGTTTCAGTTTTACTTGAGATAATGATTTCAGGGGCTCCGATTTTGGCTTGGGAACAATCTGGAAGAGTTTGGATTCCTGTGATTTTGCTGTATCTAAAATAGAACAAACAACAACATTTTGATCGACGGAGTGTGCGTATGGAAATGTATTAAGATCAGTTTTTCCCACCTCCCACACTTTCGGGAAAAAGAATACTACACTTCTCAGATACTATAATGATACGTGATGGAAAATGTTATTAGCGTAAAATCATGTCTGTGCTGTTATATTTTCATATTCTACTGTCAGCAAGTGAAATGGTCATTCCTTCGTTTGCAGCATTCTCATTTTCCCTCTGTTACATTTATCAAAAGAGAGCAAGAGTAGGAGTAGATTACCTTCAATTTGAATACATTGTTCAATCATTTGAATTATCTGAGAAGTGTTTGATCGATCTTGCGGATTTTGTGCCCAACATTTCTTGATGACCACACAAAAGCTCGATGGTGTATTTTCAGGTATCGTCAAACGGTTACCAGCAAGAATGAATGTACGAATAACGTCCTCTGCATGACCTTCATAAGGTTTATTGCGTGCAGCTAGTTCCCAGTAAATTATTCCCAAGCTGTAAATATCACTCTTTTCCGTATGCCGTTCCAAACGTAGAATTTCAGGTGCACTCCATGGCAATGTAATTACCCGTGTAGGCTTGCAATTGGATTGGTGTGTTGTCTCATCCCGTGTTCGAGCTACACCAAAGTCACATACTTTCACAACATATCCCTCGTAAGCTCTTTCTAGCAAGAAGTTCAATGATTTTATATCTCGATGTATGATGGGCTCTTCTAACTGATGCAAGTAGTTGATTCCTTTAGCCGCTTGCAAGGCAATTGATAATCGCTCAGCCCATGTTAACACAAGCTTATCTTCATGCAACATCTTATATAATGATCCAAGAGACATGTACTCCATTACGAGTGCATACTTTCCTTGTTCCATACATGCACCATAGAAATTGACGATGTATGGAGAACGCAGATTGTGCAATAATGAAAGCTCCCTTAAGAATTCTCTTGTGGCTTTATCAGTTAATTTGGTAATATGTAATTTTTTGACAGCAACGGTGTGACTTGTGCTCAACCACGTTGCTCTATACACTGTTCCAAAGGCTCCATCACCAATATTCTCATGAAGCCTAAGATCGCCATCAGATATTTGTAGAAAATCACGAGCTTTGTCTAAATTTCAAAGCTTATTTTATTATATGTTTTGGCAATGTTATTAACTTTGTTGGTAATCAAAAACTATGTTTATGGTAAAACTATTGTGAAATTAGCTTCAATATCGTAAACGAATAATAGAACATTTTTTCCAATATTAAAAAGTTGTCACTCGCTTGCTCTTTTATGCAAGCTAGTTGTATCGTCCACTCTTCAAAAATCCCTTAGCAATATTTTGCTCTCAAATGTGGATACTACTTTGAAATGCGTTTAAAAAAAATTGACTAAGTAGCAGTCCTGTAGTGCACTCAAGTTGTTGACATTAATTCAGTCGATCGCATCCCCTAGTGAACACATGTACAAGTGCTTCCGCGAGATTACAGCAGTAATGATTCCAGAATCTTAAAACTCGAGCAAATATTTTGCAAAGGATTACTTTAGTTCGTGCTCTACTTCTGTTTCCACATTGAAACTGTAATTACTTAGGGTATACCAAAAGTTCTGATCACAGTTTTTAAAATTTAATAAAGCAATAAATATTGAATATTTTACTAAGGCAATATATAGTATAACGTCTCGTCTTTAATAATATATAGAGCAACTCTCTCTTAGACTTAGTTCTAACATCCTTTCAGACTAAATCTATAGTATTTATAGCCAAGAAAAGATCATGCCAACATAAAACCACAATACAGAAACGAAGAGACATTCGTTATTTTATTTTATTAAATGCTCAAAATAATCACCATTATTTTCGATACAAAGTTTCATTCTTTCTAACAGTTTATCGAAAGTCTTTTTAAACTCGTTTATTGGAATATTCTTCACTATGGTGGAAACCTCTTGAGCTAATGATTCTTCGTTTGTGTGATCCGTCAACTTGTTCTTGATATAATCATTTAGCCAAAAGTCACACGGTGCGAGATCTGGTGAATATGGTGGATGTGGAATGATTTCGATTCCTTCCTCCATTAAATAATCAATAACATCTGGATGAGTATGAGGAGGACCATTATCATGAAGCATTTTATATGTAGTACGTGATGACTTTTCCTTTTTTCTTATTTCATTGATAACAGGTATAAGACAATTATCAATATAGTAGTCATGATCGATTGTCTTGCCCTTATCTACTTTGTGTATGAGAAGAGAACCAGTGGATTTGAAGAAGAAGCAAAATAGTGTTCTAGGTTCAAATCTATTCCGACGAACAATGGTTCTTGGTGGTTCATTTTCGCCAACCCAAGTAGCATTGCTTGACTTTCGACCAATCTGCCTGTGATAAATCCATGTCTCATCACCAGTAATAACATCACATAAATGCCATGTTCCATTTCTAAATTTCTCTAAATTTTGACGACAAATTCTAAGTCGTTTTTGTTTTTGTTCGTCAGTAAGTTGATGAGCAACCCAACGTGATGTAACTTTTCTCATCTTTAGACGATCATGAATAATTCGTTCTATTGTATCACGTGATAGATCAGTCTCACCCATAATATCATCATAAGTTGAGTGTGGATCATCTTCGATAACTTGTCGAACGCGTTCAACATTTTCATCTGTAAGTACCGAAATCGGACGACCAGATCGAGGATCATCAGTGACATCGTCTCTTCCTTCACGAAAACGTTTCGCCCATCTTCTGACTGTTGGATATGATGGAGCATCAGGTCCCAATGCCTCTGTAAGTTGGTCAAAGATTGTTTTTGAATCTATTCCCAAAATAGCTCGAATTTTGATATAATATCGATTGAATTCATCAGTCATGTTTAATGTCTTCTTTTAAGATTGAAATCAAATTCTATTACGATTTTAAGTCGAGTACGGTACAAATGAACTAACAGCGAACGACCTCTCATTTATATATACTATCGAAATGTAATATTCTAGAACATGACGTCATAAAACGTGACGAGAGAGTGACCAATAGAAAGTTCCAGAATGTACCTGACCATTGAACAAGAATTAATAATATTTGCATTGTCTGTAAAATTATAGATTTAGTCTGAAAGGATGTTAGAACTAAGTCTAAGAGAGAGTTGCTCTATATATTATTAAAGACGAGACGTTATACTATATATCGCCTTAGTAAAATATTCAATATTTATTGCTTTATTAAATTTTAAAAACTGTGATCAGAACTTTTGGTATACCCTAAGTATTAGATCTTTAGACTAGGGATAGAATCGGTAAATCAGTCGATTATCAGTCGACCGGTTAGTGACTGGTAGAAAGTAATTACTGACTTATTTTATTTACCCTCTTGCCATTATTACCTCCTAGGCGATGTGTACTGACTCTTTGTTTAAAATTAGCTTTTCCCAATGTCAGCATTCCAAAATGGAACTGCTACCGAGAGGCATTTGGTGCAGAACTAAGACTGGCATGTCACTGATAGACTGGCTTCATTTCTATCCAGGGGTATGCAATGCTTGAGAGTTCATGCTAATTAAAGAATATGCTCAATAATCTACATAAATGTAGTCGCAGATTCGTTGCTTACAACGTGATTGACCATATAAGCATATATTTTTTTCTAACAGTCCATCGCTCAGAAAAGGAATCTGTGTTGATGTTGACTCCTCCATAACTTCTCTTCTAACGTCTCGTAATATCATTTGGATATCTTCATTAGGAGTTGTGATGTGCTTCAGAAGGTATTTTGTAAATAGACCGTTCTTTTGTCCGTTTCCTTCAATGGCTTGGGTTCCTGGAGCACAAGCAAAGGCAATCAATGAGCCAACCATGTGCATTGGCTTGAAGTCACCTGATCTGAGACTAGTTTGATTCGAAGCTTGGTCTTCTAATTTGGAGTTAGATACATAATATGTTCTACAACAATCTAACATAAAGATTGTTGTAGATGGACTTTGGTCGCCTAAAGCATACAGGAATTCTTGTGCATTAATAGCACTTCTGTCCAGGTCCAGGTCCATATCACATGTACACGGAATATCCTTTGGTAGCAAATAATTCAAGTCCTAAAAAAAGTCATGCAAAAGCTCGCATGATAAGTAAAACTAATTTCATGTGTCGAATATTAATACTTACTTTCCATTGTACACCGTGTCCAGCAAAATAAAATAAGATCATATCTCCTGATTCAATTGAATCCTCGAAAATTTTTAAAACATTTTTCATCTCTTTATGCTCCAAATGTAATGCCACTGTGACAGTAAAACCAATCTCATTTAGTGCAAATGACATGTCATTGGCATCCTTTTCTGGATTAGACAGTTTTTTTATGTTTTCATATTCGCCAATACCGATTACAAGTGCTAACTTGCGTTTTCCTCTATATGAAGCTTTGGTTGCCTTTGTTGCCATAGCAGACCGTAAGAAACAATCTGAAAGATAAAAATCTTTTGCGAAGAAAACTCTGCATAAACTCGATACAAAGTGTAATTCAACATCACACGTTAAAAGTCTCCTATCAACTAGTGAATGGAGTATCGCGTATTTGTTGTTAATGTTGAGCTGCATTAATCATAAATCGTATTCATTGCTGTGAATACTTGGAGATATTTAAGTGAATTAACAACTATCTTCAAATACTTTTGTAATTAAATACGTCAATAATATAAGCTTCGAGTTTCCATTTAGTGAACCTTTTTGTAGGACATATGGATATGGGTGTACGATTCAGTCATTTAGATAAAAAGAGCTCATACCAATACAATTATAACCACATGTCCACGCACACATCCGATGGGGCTATGACAAAGTATCTTATCAGTGGACCAGCATTATCAAAAATAGTATCGAAATTTTAAAAGAAGACACTTGAGTAAAATGCTCATCACTTTTTAACGAAGATACCTAGAGATCTGCGGTCTTCATCATTCGAAAGAAGATATTAGTAACGTGCCCCAGTCCTCTCTTTCGAATAGAGAAGACCTCAGGTCTCTTGGTATCATTGTTAAAAGATTATGAGCATTTTGCCTAACTGCCTTTTTTAAAATTCCAATACTAGTAGAGATAAAAAGACAAGTGTTACTTACAACGATGGCGTTCGAGGTGTTATTTGAAAAGACTACATATACTTGGAACAAGATAAAGCCTTCACTATCAAACGAACAACTTTAAATGATTAGTTGTTACTATATTGTCTGGGCCGACGCAATCAAGTTTTAAAATATTTGTCCTCAATCCGACGTACTCACCGTGCAGAATTTCAGAAAGATTATTTTTCAATATTTTACCATATTTTCAAACAGTTCATTGACTCATATAAGAAAAATTATTTTTCAACTTGAAATAAGGTATCTTAAGAAAAGCATAGTTTTTCATAGTTTCTCCTTTAAATCTGGAAACAATCGTTTCTTCGACTTTTTCGTAAAATAATTTATTTCAAGTTGCAACGATTTATCTTGTGCGAATCAATGAACTCTTAGAAACCATGGAAAAAAACCGAAAAATAGTTCTTCTACAATTGTACTCAGTGAATATGTCATGCTTAGAGGAATTATATTAATATTTGAATATGTTGATTCAGATAAGTCATCAGCAACTAATATTGCAAAATTGTTCGTTTGATAGCGAAAGCTGTATTTTAATTCGACTATATTTAGTCTCTTCAACTGACAGCACAAACATTTCTATTGTCAAAGTATAGTTTTCAATGATTGCAACCGTTCCTGAGGTGGAACACGATAAAAATTCGTAAGTCTTAATCTTTGTCGATAAGAAGGCATAATTCATCTGAAGATAGTGGCTCTTGTCATTGACATAAATTTTCTTTTTATTATATTATTCATATAAGAATAATGCCAAGAAAAAATTATTTTTTTGTTTTAATTCATTCTAAAATAATACCTTGTGAGAAATATTATGATTGTCGATGCTCTCTTCTTCTATCTGTTCTTCATCATCGTTAATTCGGTATTCACGTTTCAGGCATTCGATGTCGCTCTTTGCATGCTTATCTGCATGGACTTTTGCCTGCTCCTCATATTCATTTGGATCGTCTCTATATAAATGTGCCTTTTCAATTGAAACTGCATCGCTAAAATTAGGCTTTTTGAGAAGATCGATAATACTGTTGAACACCGTCGTCATTTTGGTCGGCTCAGCCCAACTTTGATCAAAAATCTGATGGCAAATCTTTCCATCGCCACTGATATTGACATGATAAATTGGAGTAACAAACCGAACATTCGGTGGATAACTCGGATAGCGTGAATCGAATTCCACATAGAGCATCCAATACTTATTTTCATAAGGTGTCTTTTTAGGTCCTTTCAAAATGACTTTCCAAAATGAAATATTGTTAAGAATGACGAAAACAAAAAAGGCATCCGATTGATAATTTTGTGTTGCAGTAAATTCTTTCAAAATACGAACTAAACAAGATGAATTTGGGGTGTTTGTATTGTAAGACACTTGACAAACTGCTAACTGCTGAAAGTTTGGATTAACGTAACGCTCTGGTTTTTCAACGACACCACTAGATTCCCTGGCTCGTTTTGAAAGCCATACAGCAGCTTCTTGCTCGAACATTCCTGCAACTTCAATTTTTGATCGATGATGAAGATTTGAATAAACGTAGCCGCCGGAGTCCATGCATAATTGACGAAATTCTCGAATTGCATTATTTTTATCTTTGTCGTCGAGTTGATTATCATGTAGAAATGAAACAAAATCAATCACAATCTGATAATCGTTGATTTGTTTGTATAGACTTTCGACTGTCGTCGAACCAGCATTGTTCATACCATCTGACAAACAAATAATCAGTTTTCTGCAATTTTTCTTTGCTCTCAGTGGACTACTAATGTATACTTTGATGCGACGTATTGCTTCATTGACAGCATCATACATATGGGTCCATTCGCCCATACGTGTATGAGATTTGAGTGCTTTTTCGAATTTGTTCCGATTTCGCGTAATTGGACAGGTTACTTTGACGCTTTCGCCAAATTCAATGAGGCCAAATGCATGAACTTCGTCCTTTGGCAACATATTATCACTCAATGTACCTAACATCATTTTGCACATATTGATATGGGAGCATTTTCCAGTGCTATCATCGTTGCCAACATTGTGATCGAACATTGATCGACTGAGATCGAGTAGAACGACAGTAACTTGCTCAGCTGGTTTAATTGTATTGATCTCTGAAAATGGTACGTTATTGGGTTTCGTGATCACGTTATTTGAAAAATATATGGGCAGTCGAGGGTCTGGCCAGTGCTGTTGTTCATCTATGAAATCCTCAACAGTGATTCGCAAAGTCTCATTTGATCTATTGAGTGGATCGAAAATGCAAAAGAAATGGTTAATATCGCGTTGTTGGTCCTTATTCTGGCCAGTCTTATTCTCTCTCGAAAAAAGTAGCGAAACTGTGCGTTCTTTATTTAGAAGAACAAGTTGATTGCTAATGTCAGCAGTCAATGCACCACGTGTTATTATGGTAAGAGAAGGATATTTTCGAGTCATAATCCTGTAGTATCTATTTATTTCATCTTCATCCCAGCAAGCAAATTGTTCCAACTCACATGAGATATCGGTAATCGGATCATAGATTTCGTACTCCTTACACATGCATGCCAGATCGGGTAAATGATTAGTCGTTCTTGTCAAGTATCGATTCAACGATCGGAGATCAACATGACGTGTCAAGTTATTGTGACTCGGTGTCTCATCAAACTCTTCTAAAATGAGTTTTTGACGATTAATATCGGACGTAGTGACCGGATCTTGAAAATAAGAATGTTCATTTCGGCGAGTATCAGCTAATTTTACCACCGAAAAAAAGTCTTCTTCTATCTCGTTCGGATCACATTTTTCAAGAAGCCAACAGAACAGCAAGGGAATGAAATCAAAGTACTCGGTCAAATTAACTGGGACCTCACACACTGTTTGTGGACATAAGTGGATCAGTAATTGTATTAGTGCATCCATTAATAAAGCCTTTTCAAACCAAAACATGGAACCTTCAAGTGCATGTTTGAATGCAAGAACTGCTGGCGGGTAGAGATATTTCCTCAGTTGAAGAAAAAACTGGGCCTCCATCGCACGTCGAATACCGGCTAATTTCTGGTTATTGGATCTGAAATATAATGCCAGTGCATAGAGACTACTTAAAAGAGTACTCTGAGATCGTTCCAATTGTTTATAGTCAGTAAAATATACTGGATTCCATGAGTCTGAAGCTTTGAAAAGAGAATTATGACCAGTGTCAAAATTGTACATGAAATCACGATGTTCTATGGGTAGCGCATAAACATAAAAATCTGTTGCAGCATTCTCCGGTGAAAGCTGAAGAAAATCTTTTACCAACTCGGTTGGATTACTTTCGAGAAATATGTGAAGTCGATGATTAAAAAGAAGAATTATATTAGAATCCATCGTGTAGCGTTCCTCCTCGAATAGTATTTCATCCCAAATGATATGTATCAACTTCTTTATTGTAGTATTATGAGGTATATTGAGAGAGTAGTTTTTGCATAGACTTCGAATTCTAACGATCAACGGTCTTGGATGTTCCGTACTTGGTATTGAAACGATCTCCTCAAAGTAGGATGAACCAGAATTATTTATCGTAGGAACAGAAAATAATGGTTTACTCGATTCTAGTACGCAGCAAAATTCTGATGAATCTGTTCCAAACGCGTTTCCATATCTCTGAACGTTGTCTTCGCTTGCTTGAAGTAGCATAGACTCTGACTCTGACAAGCGCTGAGTTTTTTGGCAAGATTCGCTCGGTTCTTTCAGCCTTTCGTTATCATCACCGTCGTCACCTTCGAAATCTGGCTCTGAATAAGAATCGTAAACATTTATTTGAATGTCATCGGAATCTAATATTTCATATATCTCTGAACCAGCATTCTGTTCAAAAGAACTTTGGGTCGTTGGTTGTCTCTCCTGTGTAACCATAGATTCGTTAGGTTCTGATGTATTGTTTGCGGAAGGACAAGTCCAAGGGGAAGCTGGGGATTGCTGACGTATCTTATCGAGTTTGGTGAACCCAGGAGACATTGTTGGAAAGTTTACATGACTAAGAGATGACGTTGGCATAACGTAATCAGATCTTCTTGGAGTGATAATCGGTGGCAAAAAAGCGCTATTTCTTTTTCTATTTGATTCCACTGTTGGGCTGTCAGCATATGGATCAAAGGGATGTAAAGTAGAAGAACAGCGAAGTATGTGAATCGAATCGATATGTGTATCAATTTCCAAGGCTTTGAGTATCTCTTTCGGTCTAAGCCATTCGTTCTTGTAATATAATTCAAACTTTTCGCGAATTTTAAAATGATTTGCGACTTCCGTGATGAATTGTCCTACAGTTGTGTCTGGATGATACACAGGTATATATTTCCTAATACCCGTTTCGACATCGACAACACGATGGTAAACTTTCTCCATGTCAAACTTATAAATATCTGCAAAATAGACAACATAAAAACTGAGAATCTAGCACGATAAATGGTCATATTTTTGTTTGCACGTCATATTCGCAATTGTATTGGTAATGCATCAACATGGAGTTCTGGACAATATTTTCTGAGTGAGTTGATTTTGATCATACCTCTGTCATAATATGGTATTTCGACGAGTAATTTTTCTCAAAAGCACACTTAGCCTCTATCTTATACCTACAGAAAACTTTAGTCCCCAATACTTTTTTGTAGTGGAGCAGTACATAGAACAAACTCAACTTCCGCTGGACGATTGTTTTCCGATAAAAATTTCTGATCATTTTCATGCATATAACCTCACATAATTATTATGTCTCTGGTTTTCGGCTTATATCGCATATATAGTAAGTCAATAGGAAATAAATATTTTATACAAAACTGATAATAAAAACAAAAGTATGTCAATTGAAATCTTGTTTTAAGCGTGCAATTATTATGCAAGCTATCAGTATATAATTTTCCCTTTTGGAGATACCTTATTTTACTATTTTTTTCGCTTTTCTAACTAATATTCTACTTCTTTGTTTACCTCTACCCCTATATTATGGTTCGCTATACTTAACGTGATTGCATCCTTTATCATCGTTGTTTCACTATCTTTCTTTAAGATAACAATCCCATTGTGTTATTGGTCATCTTCATTTTTCTTACGACTATTCACAGAAGCCCATTCCTTGTTTCAATCGGTAGTCTGATAGATGTGACTGCTCTTCGATTGTATCCATCTTCTAGATATTGTTATTTTTAATATCAATCACAAGGGATATAATTTAATAACAATTACTAGGATTTTTAGAAAATCTTATTTGTTGATAATATTGAACACCATCAAGACGATGCCGCGGAGCAAAAGCAAAAAAAGACTAATCTGAAGATTTCAGACATTTGATTATTAAGCATGATCAAAATGATGTATCAATAGCAAAATTAGTCAGTTAATGTTATGCTGAAATTATCGGTTCATTAGTTTGTGAAAAAGTATGAAAAACACAAATATTGTGAAAAATTTCAGTGTGTCCCGTGAGCGAAAGCGAAAAAAAACTATGTTCAAAGATAAAACGATTGGTAATAAAGTTCATCTTGGTCGTAAAAACATATTCGGATCAATTCAGACAGATATTAAAGCAGAATTCAGTATCTCGGTATCAAGCAAATTAGTACGTCGTCGTGTGAGTGAGTACCGTTATGAAAGTGCATCTGATCGAAAGCAGTCTCTTGGTATAAGTGCCCATCGTCTGAAGCGTATTGAGCATGCCTAGAAGTGATCAAAGAAATTGGTGAAGTTCTGGCACTGTTTATTATAGTGTGAGGAAACAAAGCTCAAGTTACTTAATTCAGATATGAGGCATGCAGCTAATTTGTCAAAAAGGAGAAAAATCACCATCAAGTTCTATCACATCAACTGGATAACAATATGATGGTGATTTAATGATACGAGGGTGTATGATCAAGAAATCTGTTGGCAATTTGGTATTTACAAAACATGATACGTGACTGGACAAAAATATAAAAATAGACTAGAAAATAATTTGCCCGGTACTACAAAGAACATGGAACTATCCAAAAGATTTATGCTAATGCACAATAATCATTCCAAACACTGTTCATCCATTGTTACCAAATGAATTCACTCTAAGAACAGTGCGAAATTACCTTGATCATCGTGTAATCCGAATCTTAATGCATTCAAACAACTCTGACCTATATGCAACGTGAATTACAAAAGAGTTCGGCTAAAAGCTTAAAGTGAATTAAAAGAGAAACTAATCGAAATGAGTAATTCGATTGATGAAAACAGAGCTGCAACTCTTGTTAATTCCATACAAAATCGATAGAATGCATTAATCATAAAGGATATTCTAGCAAATACTGAAAAAGATTTTTCATCTTTGAAACTTATTGAAATTTCACGAAAATAGAACTCATGTATGAATAAGAAAGCAAAATAAAGTACTTCGGAAGAAAAGATTATAAACTGCTAGTTTGCGTACTAATTAAACGTTTGAAACACGCTTCAAAATCACATATTTCTTATAGATTCACAAATTCTGTGGGTGTGGCTTTCGCTGTACTCTTACTGCTAATCCACACCCGCCCTCACCCACATCTACACCCACCCTTAACTGATTTCAACTTTTTCATGAAATAAGCTTAAAATTGAAAATCAAAATTGGCATTAAAACTATTTAGTTTCAGAAATGTGGTGCGTCTTCTCCACTCTCCATTCATATAGAATCATTAGTTTAGCATAAGTGTAAGCCATAAGTCAATTTAGAAGGTTGTCTAAAAAACCACATAGCAAAAGTTGAGTTCATTATATGTGCCATTCCACTATAAATCAGTATGGTGGGCTGAAGTTTTCTCTAGATATGATATACAAGCTAAACTTAATTTGGACAAAAATAGCTTCTCAAAAAATCATATTATGAAAAAATGATGATCAAAACAAGGAAGTAGATGTAGGTTTTCACTTCTTTTATTTCACACCCGCACCCTCCTGAAGCAGCGTTTCAAAGATGCTCTTCTTCCCTATTGCAAGTGTGCAGGATCCTGATAATATGAGTTGGCATTTTCGAGTTGGGCTCCGAGCATAGCAGGGACTGGTAGGAATTTTTCAGATCGCACCGATCAGGTTGGTTGCAGTTGATCAGTGAATTGGCGAAAACCGCCGCATTTCAAGTCTCAATTAATCAATCAGGTCATTCAAGAAATAGTCTATTAGTTCACTTTTGCGAAGACGAACAATGCCATACTCATAGAATTCGTTGAATTTCCAGTAATGGCAACTCCTATTTCAGCGTATTACGTTTCATGCTTTTCTATTACGAGTGCAAGTCGATTTCTTTCAAAACTTTCGATTAAGAATTCGAAACAAGTAAAGTTGAACAATATTTAAGCACGCATTGACTACTTTGTTTCCGACAAGGATACTATTTCTTTACAATTAATTGGCTTAAAATTTCCTTTTTTGAATTAGTTATATGACACAGTCGAAATGCATCATGGTTTGCAAAGGAATGATATTGTAGACAGAAAAAATAAAGTGAGCTACAGTGTACAATTTTTATATCAAACTCCCTATTTGAAGCTGCTTTGTGCGTAAATATCAACATAGTTACATGATTCTAGTAGGGGCCAACAGCTCGATAGAAGAACTGAATTTTTTCTGATATTTTGTCTTGTAAGAATGAAATGAATACTTCTACCACCTATATGATTTCTATGAGAGTTAGCACAAATTAGTCTATAAAGGTAATTAAATTTGGATGTGGCAAATCTTTAATTTCGATGCATAGTAACTTCTAACAGTTGATAAAATTTTCATCAGCATAATAAATTAATTGACACGAGGAAAGGTTCCCATTCTAGATTGAGAAAAGTATTAATTGATATTTAGAACTACGACTTTAAAAACGACTAAATTTTAACTAGTGGAAAGCTTCTAGGCTCGCATTTTTGATCATTGACACTTAATAAATCATTAAAAATGAACAAAATTCATCATGTTCCGATGCTAAAATGTATTTAAAAAGCGAAAAAAGTCGGTAATGACCATCAGAAAATTGGCCAGTTTTGAAAGTCTGCTTGAACAGAAGCGGTGTCCGCAAACTCGCCGGTCTGGTGCTGGTTTAAATATCTAGTTTCAGCTATGCTTTTACACAAATTAAACCAGTTTTGAGTTTCATATTTTGTACTGGATAAAATCTAATAATGTCTAATTCAGTACTCTAAATATTCTAATTTTGAATCAGACTTTTTAGGATCTGGTTTATTCCCACTGATAATAATAAGTTTCTAGTATGAGAAATTGCAAAGTTGTTGTTAAGTACTCATTCTAAATGGTCGTAATTAGTTTTTTTGTGATCTGTCGGAAACTATTTTTAGATTTTATTCAATAACAAATACTGGCCTTAAAATTGACTGTAATTGTTTCAAATACAAACTAAAAATGCAAATTTATATCGATTGTGCGATGTATGTCTTGTATCCGATGAATTCGAACCACACATTCAAACAGAGAAAGAAAAGCTGATTATAACTTAAATAAATAATCGGCAGAAGCTTACATACTTATTTGAGATTATGTCTGAAGAATCAGCTTGTCCCTATACATAAGAAACTATATAAAATTTGTAATACAGCACTGTAGGTTTATGCATATATATTTGTCTCCAGGTAATATTAAAAAGTGGCATCATGAAGATATAGTTTGTGTTTCAAACGGAAGCAATGGTGAGTCATAATCATCGGTGAAGACAATATTTTCGCAAAGTCTAGAAGATAAAAAAATTCATAGGTTGTGACTAAAACATTATAAATGTAAGACCTTTTTTCAGATTCAGCATACGTGATGATGTGATGATCTTAATCTACTTAATCACTGGGATAGTGATTTTAAGAATAATATCGAAAAGTAAGGAGCTACGTACGCAAACATTTTCTGAGAGGTCCCCATGCTTTGTGAAGTAAGAGGCTAACAGGCGCAGTAGTCGTTCACTAAGCAAAATACTATTTTTCCATATCCACTTACAGATGTTAATTCAACTGAGCAAGACTTCGCATCAATGCATTTTCTGGATGGGTAAAAAGAAGAAAGGTAAGTAACATGGCGACGGTTGCATGAGAATACCACACTCTCATCCTCAAATCTCAATATAAAACTGTTGCAACCATTCTAAACTTACCTCAATTTTTCCTGACATTCAGTTTTTCGAGACTTTGAGACGTATTTGTGAGGATGAGTCTTATAGGATAAATTCATTCAGATATGTGAAGATACGTGTACTTTGGTGCATTCATATTGTCATTAACACACTTACTATCACTTTAATTTTAGTTTTCTTTAACTATTACATGTGTTGAAAAGTGACAGAGAACTGCTCACATGGATCATTTTCGGTTTCATTATGATAATAGATCAAAAATCATCCTGTATATACATTGACGTGAATGAATTACTTTTTATGAAAAATAATTGTTTAAGTAAAATTAAACTTATCGAAGTATCTTTCCATGCCTGCATACATATATAAATTTTGGCGTACAGCGTTGAAATTTATTCGGAGTCGTTGGTACGATGTGACGACCTCATGTTTGTTTTGGAACATTGACACTCAGTGTCGATCTCAATGTGAACCTGTCTCCCTCTTTGCCAAGATTTTTTGTACAGTGTTGTATTTCCATTTCTGAACGAAACCACTATTTATATAAAGATCAGTAAAAAGGAATACAAGATAGAGATCTGAGTTTAGAACTTGAAGCTATTCGATCTTCTATTGTGAACATTTTCTAAGCTAGATCTTAGCCAAGATGGAAGGTACGAAAAAGTGAGGGCATCTTCAAAATTTAGATACAAGATACTGTGACTATCGTGTACCCATATCTGTAATTAAATCTCGAGTATAGATTTATAAGAACTTGGCTAAAATATACACAGTCCAATAACGCTCACTAAAATTCATACATGGACCCATGCCATTCTAACCGGAGATTAACTGCTCGGTTAACCGCGGTTTTTCAACTTTATTTTTTTTGTATCGCAATGAATGAAAATTTTTTAATTCTTATAAAATTGGTAGGTGTTAGTAGATGATTCTGGCTCCCATTAATTATGAGCGTAATGAACCCGCCAGTTCCAGCCACATCGACTAAATTTTCTTCATAATTTGAGTTTGATTTTAATTAAAAATGGTGCCATAAAAAATAGATATTCTTTATATGACTTTATCAATAGGAAATTTAATGGCCGCATCTAATATAATTTTACTCTCGTATGAAAAAACCCAAGTTTTTGAGTTATAATTGATTTTTTCAATGCTCGAAATATTCGTTTATCAGTAAAATTATTTTAAAAATTGATAAAGAAAACGACGACATAGATATGCTTCTAAAGACTTTCTAAACAGTCTTTCCAATGTAAAGTTTGACACTACATATGAATCTTGAGTCAGGTATCTCCTATAAATACAAGACAACAAGCTAGAGTGAATGTTTTATTCGCAACATTCTCGATATCGCTGCCCCTGTAAGTAATCCTGGATGAAAGTCGTGTTCTTTTTTTGAAGACTTGTGCATAATGTAGTTTCGAGTAGTGGCACAATAATCTTCACTCAGTGTTACTGACTTAAGATGTTGGGCAAGATCTGTCACATTTTTGTATCTTAATTACATCATATAGAGTTTGCACTCAAGATCTAGTTAAAAATCCTGCTACGAGATATTCACATTATCTAGCACTTACATTTGCCCAGATCTGTTGTTTATTCTAAGTAGTAAAAAAGATCTTTTGTTATTCTCGATTATAATAAACGATCATACCGTCCCATAAGTTGTTTTGTGTTGCAGTTTAATGACTTGCTTGAGAAAACAAAGAATTTTATGCCATTCAGACGGTTTCCTTTCTATGAATTGTTGTAGAGCTGCCACTTGATTCCAATCAAGCGCGATATTGACGAGTAATTTCGACGCAATTTCCTGCTCGCTGCTCACTTTTCGTCATTTTTTTTCCAAAGGTGGAGTTGAAATTCGAATTTCTCAATTGATAGTTTTTGTACAGGTGTTGTTGACAAATTGGCTTCTAAGAACGCATCTGAATGTTAAAAAGAGTCTCAATGAAGATAGAGTTTCACTTATATTCCATTAATTGGAAAAAAATTCGTCCTTTATGCAGCGTTTTCCATTTCACTTTGAAATTATTAGCTTTACGACTTATTTACACGCATTGCCTCAACAACTACCATTCTGTTAAAAGCGTCAAACTTTTTTTATTCTTTAATCAGTGTTGAAAGATGCAGAACAGAGTCAGCATTATGTATATATCGAAAGAGAAAAATGCCGAATGAAATTTTAAATGGCTTCTTAATTTGTCGATGAAAAATACTGGACAAAAGATATGTCATTATACTTGTTGTTAAGTAGATGAAAAGAAAGAAAAAAATTAATGCTTTACATCTAATGTCGCATACAATGTCTCTTTCAAAACAAGATCAACGCATTTTCTTTAAATCTAGATTGTTTAGGTCACAAGACTCTCTATTGTAGTCTCTAGCAATAATTTTTTGTCTTCCTGTTCGAAATGAATTCGGTAAATTAGGACAACTGAGATTATATTTGTGTGTCGTCGATAATGACTAGTCACTTGTGATCTGAGCTTCTTCCGACGAAGTCATCTTTAATTCTTATAAAATATCGTAATTATCTCGCATTGAAGCTCAAGGTTATTCTGCACTCATAATTGAAAAACTGCTATTTTATGTTGAAATTGTTATAAAACTAGATCAGGGTGCAAAATAAAAGTAGTACATTATATGTAATTGTAGAAAATATTATTAAAAAGCTTCAATGCACCTCGTCACTCAACCGAAGAAAGTTGGAGAACGATCATAATGTAACAGCTTGTCAAACGATGGGCGATGGTGTAGTTGTGATAGTGAAGTTCAAGAGATTTAGCTTCTCGTAGCCACAAACTAAGACTTAGTATCCCATTGGTTTTTTCTTCAAGTTGTATCACTCGTTTTCCATATTTCTTCGCTCGTAGAATCATCTAGATGATGTATCGATATAAATAAAAATAACCCGTTGATGTTACTACCTATGCTAATCAATAAATCGAGTAGATAAGAAAACGATCTCAGATAAAACTATAATTGATCTCATAAATCATCAAAAGAAATGGAAAAACAGCCAATTAATCCGTAAGTTTATTTAAACCTCATGTGTACGTATCGTAATAAATTAACAGCTTCTACTATAATATGGGCGACATGAATGATTACACAGAACCAGTTCCTACATTTCGAAGACTAGAGAGCTATCTTGGCGAAAGCACACATGAAAATCAATGGAAAGGGAAGAGTCAGCATCAATAATTTTCTAAGATAGTACACTACAATACTGCACGGGTACAACTTTTCGTATCCGAACCCTACCGACACATTATTTGTTACCCCGTACCCTACCCGTACCCGCCAAACTTTTACCCGTACCCTACCCTACTCGTATCCAACTGTACCCGTACCCTACCCTACCCGTAACCAACTGTGCCCGTACCCTACCCTACCCGTAACCAACTGTGCCCGTACCCTACCCGACCCGTGGGTTCCAATTTCCTAGAATCTTCTTCTATCCCGGCTCGCACCCCAAATATTTGAAATAGAGCCTATTATGACTGTAGGTGTAAGTGCCATAGAGAATATAAGTTTCAAGTTTGATTTGTTTTGGCCAAATAACAATGAAATAACGGCATCTAGAAGACAGTCACACACAGTTACGAAGAAATACAAGAGCATCACGTGAGTCTGGACTTAATAATTGTCGTCGAGTTTCGAGGATTCGTCCAATCTCGCTAAAGATTCTCTCGCTTGTGGCTGAACTAGCTGGAATTGATAACAAGTAACGTTCATCGACATTCAATGTCGATTCACTTGGTCCTAGACTGACGGAATGATAACCAAGATGTCCTTATATTTAAAAAAAAATGAAGTCTGTATAATGATGAGCTTAGGAGAAATTATTAATATTTGTAACATGTGTAATATTACATACTATCGATATATTCAAATAGTTCGCATAAAATATTGAAACATGCTAATGTATATGATAAAGTTGATGTTTTAGTTAATTATAACGACCAAAACATGGTGAATTATGCCCAAGTAATGGCTATTTCTAATACGGGCATGGTCAATTTTCACACAGACATGCTTATTTCAGACATAAGAATGATCAACTGAGGCATAGAAATAGTTGATTGCATCGTGAAAATGGTGAATTACGCCACAGAAACAGTCTATTGTATAATGAAAAGGGTCAATTGTGCCAAATAAATGGCCACTTGTATCATGACTATGGTACTTTGTACCATGAAAATGGTCACTTGTACCATGACTATGGTACTTTGTACCACGAAAATGGTCATTTGTATCAAGTGTTACAGACAGACACACGTGAATTTCGGTTTATAAACCCTATCCTTTCAGTCTAGGGAAAATTTCGTCATGAATAAATTCATCGGACCAATAATCAACTCTGTGATTAAAGATGTCACGATTATGTAGCAGCAAAAAAACTATTTTCAATTTTTTAAGAATTACCTTGCTAATAAAGAAACTTGTTTCTCCAAAAAATGTTAGCGTTTCCATGGAGTATTGTATGAGTACAAATTTTCATCACTGTGTCACTCATACCCGTATCCTACCCGTGCCCGTCAATTTTTTACCCGTCCCCTCCCTACCCGTGCCGAACTGTGCCTGTACCCTACCCTACCCGTGCCAAACTGTGCCCGTACCCTACCCGTACCCGTCCATTTCGTATCCGATACCCGCGTCGGGTTCGAGTACCCGACCCGCGGTTTGCAGTACTCTATAGTACACGTATGCATGAAAAAAACAAAATAAAACAGACTTCATAGATACACTGCTTGCAGAATCAACTACAAATGATATATTGATCTTACTGCTTCTCTGTTCAGATTTTGTTTCTTCCTTGATTATATTATCAAACATATCATTAGGCAAAGTACTGCCCCTAGGCACAAGAATCATTGGTGAAAGAATAGTAAACTATGAGCCATTTTTTCAATGCCATGTGAAATAATCTTATGAAAGAAGTGAGCGTACTATTCTAAGCACCTAAAGAGAAGTAAGAATGAAAACTATCAACATTATGTAACGAAGTTTCTAACTCAACTTGGATTATTTCTGACGAATTATCGACCTCTGATTTTTTTTTGTTTTGACAACACGTTGGAAAAAGCTTACCTATGTTCTAAACAACCATACAACATTTCGATAAGAACTCACGCAGTGAAAAAAAGATAATGAAAAATATCTCGGCCGCCTCTTACTGTTGTAGTGAAAAAATAACTTGCGCCGCGCTCGCAGAGAAAAGGGGAAAAAGATAAGGATTTCTTTTGCATCATAAATGTTTGCATTACCGTCATTGCATAAAGAATAGTAGAACTCTGAAGGGTGTGGGTGTGGGGTTGGTGTGGATGTGGGTGTGGGTTGGTGTGGGTGTGGGTGTGGGTGGGTGTGAGTGTGGGTAAAGATGTAGTTCTTTCTTACACCCACACTCATCCACACAACCACACTCACTCCCACAATCACACTCACCCCCACAATCACACTCACACCCACACTGGCATCCACACCCACACCCACACCCACACTGACATCCACTCCGACAACCACACCCACACTGGTATCCACTCCGACAACCACACCCACACTGATATCCACACTCACACCCACACTGACATTCACACTCACACCCATACCCACACTGACATCCACACCCACACCCACATCCACATCCACGCCCCACACCCACTCACCCACACCCACACTGACATCCACACCCACACCCACATCCACATCCACGCCCCACACCCACTCACCCACACCCACA
>CAJNOP010000764.1:48762-82479 GCA_905250075.1 Rotaria sp. Silwood1
CACCCACATCCACATCCACGCCCCACACCCACTCACCCACACCCACATCCACGCCCCACACCCACTCACCCACATCCACATCCACGCCCCACACCCACTCATCCACACCCACACCCTTTTATAATTAAAAAATGAAAAATTAATTCATATTGATTTTTGTAAAGAATCTAGCTCGTTTTTGCTGAATACTTTCCTACAAATTAGAAAAATATACAAGGACTTTCTTTTCTCGAAAGAAAATTGTAGTTATGTTCATGAGCTGATTGTTCTATAACCTGAAACTGATTATAGGTCATAAATAAGTAATATATAAATAAAAACAAAGCTGCATAGTTAATCATTATTTTTTCAAAACTCGATAAAAACAAATCGGCGTTGCACGAAATTTTTGATCAAAAGACTTATTAAATCAAAAAGTGGATGAAGATATGAGCAATACTATAGCTGCTACAAACTACATCTATGGAACTGCAATTAATGACGGAATAAACTCTGACGGAAGGGAACAACTATTTAAAAGAACATTTCGAAAAGAAAGAATGTCTCAAAAAGCGTTACTTCATTTTAAACTTAAGAAAATTATATGAGAAGCAGCATCGTTTAGAAAAACTAAAGAAAAAAATAAGAATATTTGCTTTATTTACCGAAAAGCTATTAATTCTAATATTCGCATTCTTTCAGAAAAGGGTGAATGAATCAGTAGATGAGCGTTACTTGTTGTTTAGATGACATTCGTTTGAGCTGTACCTTGAAAAAACAAATAGTATCACTTATTATCGATATTGATAGAAATGCAGAACAAAAATCAACGAAAAATGTCAATGTTATTTTATTCACGGATATATTCAATACATTTACTCTAATTTACGATCATTAAAATTTGGTCAACATTTAATGTGGTATCAATTATTATCATTTTTTACTCCACCATGAACTGTTATCTCTTCAATTCTGTTAGAATTGCATGTCTGTTTACAACTTTTTACCGATTGTCTTTACTTAGTTGATGGCCGTTTTGATCAACTCCATACACTTCATGTTTATATTGATCTGATTAGTACTTCGAGAATTATGGTTAATAATAAGGTAGACTATTTTAACTAGGATTTATGCAAATCAAATGACGTTATCTTGTCTTTTATAGGTAAATTTGCCGAATCTAAGAGGCTTTTCGCTATAGAGTGATATGCATACAACTTCTTATAATGAATTAATTGTGCCATTATTAATTACATCGAATGACAAATCTAGAAAAACTTGATTTATCTATTATTGTTTGTGGAAGAAATACATTTGTTGATGGTCAAATACAAATGTTATTGTTCATTTGACAAAATTAAATACATTTACAGTCAATATTCGTTCTGAGAGCCGGTTTTATAACAAGGTTAATTTACCATCAAATGAAAACATTCAAAATACATTGAAAGATTTTAACGATAATAAAATTCTTTCTTGTGTTGATTATTTCTCAGACATGAAATATAGTCAATGTCGGATTTATTCCCAACCATATAAATTGAAACATTATCATAATATAACAAAACATTTTTCCGGGTGGATTATTTAAATGTGTTCGTGAAGTATCGTTATTTGATGAACGTCCATTCGAACATGAATTTTTTCTTCTAATTCAGAAATCATTTCCATTAATGGAAGACTTAACTATAATTAATCGGTTACGACAAAAAAATAAACAATTTAGAAAATCAAGTTTTAATAGTTATTGAATATCCTCATCTTATTCAACTTGATTTTGTTCAAACCAATAAAGATTATCATGAACAATTTTTATGTGATAATAAAATATGTTTACCAAATGATATTCATGTTCGTATGGATTATAAACTAACCGAAAAGGTAACACGCAATTTTCGAAGACATACTACTCGATCTAATTGTGCCAAGATGAGTTGTGTATATTTGAGCAACAAATCAACTTTTCCTCATCATTTAAAAGACTATTTTCCACATGCAAAAATATTTTGATTATTATCAACTATTATTTGATAAAAAAAATATTATTTCTGTAGGATCACTCTATTCAAATAAAAAAGAATGTTGTTTTTTCTTTTTTTTTTCTTTGTAAAGAATCAAAATCTGTGCATACATAATAGTATAATAGATTATCACATATGACTAATTGATACATGTTGAAGAAAATAGTTATTGCGTAGAAAAAATAAAACTTGATTATAAATCATATTTCTAGCTTCAGTTAATTATGGTTACATTATATGAAATTTGTTTCTTAACAATTGAAAAATCAATATATAAAATTGAGAATTTAATTACAAAGCATTTAGTACCATTGTTGTCGTGTTAAAATGTGGAAGCATCATATAAATAATTTACTATTAAAAAAAAAAGATTTATCACAGTATAGATTTTTAAAGTTACCAGTGTAAACTTAGTTTTTTTTCCATAAGATTTTGACATCGGTAATCAAAAATAATCGTCATTTTCTCATGAATATTCTTCAGTGGCGGAAGAATAAATTCTAACGGAAGATTTTAATTATTTGATGGAACATTTCGATAAGAAACTGGATGTCTCAAAATCCAATAGTTTATTTTACGTTTAAGAAAACTACCAATATCAAGTTCATTTCTAGCAAAAATTTTATTTCTAGTATCCTTCTTTCAGAAAATGCTCACCGAATCATTAAATGAGTCTTACTTCTTAAATGCAAAAAAATAAAATATATTATCATTGATAAAACATCTAATGTTCTATTTATTAGATTGAGGTTAAACAAATATTTGTTTAACTATTTCAAATAGAATAGACAGTATTTTCAATTATGTTTTATTAGAAAATACTAAATTTAATGTGTATCGAATATATCACACATATTGACTCAAGTTTAGCAGAATTCCTATCAAACACACTTAGCGTTAACACTTATTAAAAGTTATTTAATGACTGATTTTTCTCTTTTGTTATCTATTCTTTTAATCAATTCACAAAACCGTCAACTATTTCATCTTCGAAAATTAATATATATCAATTAAAATACAATAGGAGATCAGAAAATAAATCTCTATTATGATGTTAATTTATAGTGCAATAAAAAAAAGCATGTTTTTAATTGGAAAAAAATAATAACAAGATTCGTAAAATGATTTTACTGCCATTCTCTTTAGTAGTATAACTGAACTAGCCATTTTGATGGGAATCAGATTGATCAAGTAAAAGATGAAAAACATAACTTTGACTGTTATTTGATGAAGGACATAAAAGCATTGTGACAAGACGATTTATTGAGGAAAGTATATTACAAAAATTTATCATCAACTAACATTAATCTGTTCGAAAGGAAAAAATGATTTTAAAAAAACATCAAAAATTCTTTTCAATCTATAATAGATGTTATAAAAAGGAATGTGAGTCTGATAAAAATAATAAACTTTAAATCATAACAAATGAAATAGTACTTTTTATATATACAGAAAGATTTTATTAAACGAAATGTTTTCCCTACATCATATTGTTGTTGTTTTAAATAAATTGATAAATATTCATTAATAATTAATAATAACATCAATAACATATAATGATAGAACGGGTGATGCATAAACTATCAGCCAGTTTTATGAGGATTTTTTCTCGATGTAATTAATTATCGAAAACTTTCAACATAAGTTCATTCTATAGAGAATTAAACTTTCTACAAAGTCTAGTATTTGGGTGTTGGACAGTATGTTGCCTCTTTATACAGTTTCGAATATGTAAGGTGCATTCATTTTCCAACCTGGTCCATCTTGAAAAACCAAAGAGTCAACTTCTTAGAACGAACAAGTTTCTCTTGAAACTTGAAAATATATGAAGAAATTCTCTATAATTTTGTAAGTATTCGGCAATTTTTTAAAAGAACGTTTTTCTGAAAACTCATAACGATAAGTATGTGAAGGTAGCCTATTTTAAACTCATCTTCGAACCTATTTAGTTTTTTTTAATATTGCAACAAGAGTTCATTGAAATCGTTTTATCAGTCATATATTTTTCTAAAGAATTGAATTATACATCATCTAATATTAAACAGAGAGCTACTTTAGACGAAATTTCAAATTTGAATTAAAAAAAGTATGTTTTCAAGGATTATCGGGAAATCTCTACGAAGTGTGATGATTAGTATTGAACAGCGATTCAAAAGAATTTAGAATTATGTAAATGATCTATGTCAATCAAGCACAACATTTTCTATCTTTCTAGATAAAAATCATTGCTATCCTCATTAATTTCCATCAACTAACCATTTTTTCTATGAGAATGCAGATGATGTGGCTCAGTTTTGGAAAATTTTTGTAGTGAATTTAAGTTCTTTATTGACTAAGCATATTTTGAATGGCTTGAATGATTAATTATATAGATAGAAAATCGTTACAAAACTGACTCATTCTTTATACTCGACCTGTGACATCATATTAAAACATTTTATTTAGTTCATCATATTTTTTCTATTAAGACAAATTAATTAAAGTACACTCATAGTAACTAATGTTTGTTTTAATGTTTCTAAATATGAATTTACTTTATATTCAAATAGATCAATAAATAAATAGATAATATTTTCATTTTATTGTCAGTTTTCACTTCTATAACGATTTTTTATTCATAAAATTCTATGAAAATCAAATGAATTATCTTAAGCAGTTATTTCAGTTCGAGAAGTTTCAATAAAATAATAATCTCATCAATTGTGACATAGATAGAGCCCATTCGAAATCACAAAAAAATTTCGGTCTCTACGACCCCTAAATGGGAATACGGTTATTGATTCGTAGAAGTATGCCTTCTATTTTCCTTATATAATACATATGATTTTTGATTTCTAAGTAGATAGACTAAACCACAGGATGAATCTCTACAAGATTCGATTTCAAATGAGCTATTTATTTCAAACAGTAGTAACGCATAATTTCGAAGAAAATTTGGCGGCTGGTCGTGTTTCCGGTGAGGTGCAGTATCGAGCGCATTCAGACGTCCCAAAATGGAAAATTAAGAGGCGACGACTAAGATGGTTATCTTTCGACACAAATAAATAAACGACGAGTTATGAGAGATACAAAATTTGTAGAGCAATTTAAGTTCTATAGAAATGATATTGAGCAAGTTGTTAAGTGAATATACTGGCTTGACTATCTCTATGAATGCCATAATGTTACGCACTTTGCCTATGGATTGATGAAAACACGATATCCTGTGTATTATTCGATGCGGCATAAGCTGATCTACAAAACTATTTATATGACATTTCGATTTGCTACGGATCACAAAATCCAATAAGATCCTTTCATTTGTCAATTAAATTGGAACGATATATAATGCTTTATTAACATTGTTATTGTTTCTATAAATATAAATAAATGTTAAACGATATTAGAATTCGAAATGTATATCTATCAACGGAATGATCGGTACAGTTCAAAAATTTTAAATGATATTTTGAAATTTGCACGGTTATTTTTTACCTGAGAATTTTATTAAAATGCTCTCTAATATATTTTTATACTTATTTTTAATTTACAAGTTTTCGAGATCAAGAAAAAAGTGTTTAAACAATCTTCTAAAATTTCAATTCGTTATTATGATTGATCTTCGCACAGATTTTCGTTTGTTTGTTTGTTTTTTCTTATAGTTCGCTTGACATAGACTTGAACTTTGTTCTATAATTGAAAAGATACCTGGAGACATCTGGATGTTTTTCTCTTTATAAATATAAATAAAATCTGACCAAAAAAATACGTGAAAATGTTGCATAGATACAAATTTTATTCTAAAAAAACAGAAAATCTAATATGAAAATGAATTATTACAGATGTCATATTAATATGAAAATTAAACAAATGAGAAAAATTCTAAAAAAGAGAGATGTCGGTGTTTTCGAGAAATAAATAATTGGAGAACGTACTTCGAGGTCAAATTATTTTCTTTCTTTTGATCCAAGTACTTTTTAAGAAAGTAGTACTCATGTATCGGCAATTATTTTCTGCTCGATCAAAACTTCTCAATATCAATATAAATGGACGATCTCAGGTATTTATTTTTTATGAAATTTATTCAATATAATATAATAATATTGAATAAAACTAGATATCTTGTGTATCATCATTGCAATCGGAATGGAGTAAATTAGCAACAAAACAATTAAAAAAAATTCCATTAGATTCGCTCAATATCACAACACATGAAGGAATTAAATTAAAACCATTATATACATCAGATGATGTTAAAAGTAAAGAAGAAATTCCCGGTGCATATCCATATACTCGTGGTCCATATCCAACAATGTATGCTCAACGACCATGGACTATACGTCAATATGCCGGTTTTAGTACAGTTGAAGAATCAAATCGTTTTTATCGAGCTAATTTAGCTGCTGGTCAACAAGGTCTTTCAGTTGCATTTGATTTAGCTACACATCGTGGTTATGATTCCGATAATGAACGTGTTAGTGGAGATGTTGGAATGGCTGGTGTTGCTATTGATACTGTTGAAGATATGAAACAATTATTTGATTCAATACCTCTTTCATCAATATCAGTATCAATGACAATGAATGGAGCTGTTTTACCTGTTCTTGCTATGTATGTTGTTGCAGCTGAAGAACAAGTAATTTGTTTTAATATAATATCTTTTTATTATTAATACATTTTAATATGTAATAAATTAGGGAGCAAAACAAGATCAATTAACAGGAACAATTCAAAATGATATTTTAAAAGAATTTATGGTTCGTAATACATATATTTATCCACCTGAACCTTCAATGAGAATAATAGCTGATATATTTCGATATACATCAAAAAAAATGCCACATTTTAATTCAATATCAATTAGTGGTTATCATATGCAAGAAGCTGGTGCAACAGCTGCACTTGAATTAGCTTATACTATTGCTGATGGTCTTGAATATTGTCGAACTGGTTAGTTACTTTTTATTAATATTATTTAAATAAATATTTTTGGTTTTTTTTTTTGTTTTTAGGTATTAAAGCTGGACTATCAATTGATGATTTTGCTCCACGACTTTCATTTTTTTGGGGTATTGGTATGAGTTTTTATATGGTTTGTATTTAGTTAATTAAAATAATAAAATAAAAGTCAATATTAATATATTGTTAATTATTAGGAAATAGCAAAACTTCGAGCAGGTCGTCGTTTATGGGCTAATTTAATGAAAAAAAATTTTTCACCTAAAAAAGCTCAATCACTAATGTTACGTTGTCATTGTCAAACATCTGGATGGTCATTAACAGCACAAGATCCATATAATAATATTATTCGTACAACATTAGAAGCATTATCAGCTGTTTTTGGTGGTACACAATCACTTCATACAAATTCATTTGATGAAGCACTTGCACTTCCATCTGTTCAAAGTGCAAGAATTGCAAGAAATACTCAAATTATTTTACAAGAAGAAACTGGAATTCCTAAGGTTAACATTAATTTATTTTAGAAAAAAAATAAAAATTTCGAATTTAAATTAGGTTATTGATCCTTGGGGTGGATCTTATATGATGGAAGCATTAACTGATGAAATTTATAATAAAGCTCAAGAATTAATAAATGAAGTTGAAGAAATGGGTGGAATGGCTAAAGCTATTATTGCTGGTGTACCGAAATTAAGAATTGAAGAATGTGCAGCTAGACGACAAGCTATGATTGATGATGGAAAAGAAACTATTGTTGGTTAGAATAGTTTTTTTTATTTTAATTTAAATAAATAATATCTATTTGTTTTGTTTTAAGGTGTTAATAAATATAAATTAGAAAAAGAAGATGTTATTCAAGTTCTTCAAATTGATAATCAACAAGTTCGAAAACAACAAATTGAAAAAATAAAAAAAGTTAAACAACAACGTGATCAATCAAAGGTTTTATTTTCATTAGTTTTTTTCAATAATAATAATATTTATTTTAATAGGTTAATAAATGTCTTGAAAAACTTCGAGAAATTGCTAGTGATAAATCAGGTTCAGGAAATTTACTTGAAGCTGGTATTGAAGCAGCTCGAGCTCGTTGTACACTTGGAGAAATTTCTCAAGCATTAGAAGATGTTTATTGTCGTCATGTTGCTGATTCACGTCTTGTTAGTGGAGCATATAAACAAACTTTTAATGATGGAAAAGCAAATGATGAACTTAAACAAGTTACTGATCGAGTTGAAGTTTGTATTTTAAATTTTATTTTATTTATTTACTTGTTTGTTTGTTTTTTTTTTTTCTTTTATTAAAAAAAAAAAAGAAATTTTTGAAAATTGATGGTCGACGTCCTCGAATACTTGTTGCAAAAGTTGGACAAGATGGACATGATAGAGGAGCTAAAGTTATTGCATCTGCTTTCAGTGATCTTGGATTTGATGTTGATATTGGACCTTTATTTGCTGTAAGTTAACTTTTTTTACAAAATTTGATTTTTTTCAATTAAAACAGAAGAAAAAAACAAATAGATAAATTTCATTTATTCGATAAAATGACATTTATCATATTTATAAAAGGTCAAGTTATACTATCTCGATTGCATTAAATGGATATAAGTTTTACTGAAGTAGAACAATAGAAGAATTAAACAATATTTAATAAATGAAATATGATGGTTAATCTTGTTTGCTATTTTTTATCAATAAAAATTTAGATTTAATTCATAGTTTGTTTTTAACATCGTTTGAAAAAAAAAAAATTTCCAATTTCGAAAATCAAAATATTTATCTATTAATTCATAATCAAATAGAAAAGTAACAATCTATTTATAATTAAACAATGTGAAGTTCAATAATGCATTGTCATTCTATTTAAATGTCAAGTAATAGTTGAGGACAAATAAAAATAGAGTTATTCCAAAAGTTAATTTCAATTCTCTTAGAAAAATAAGATTTATCTTTGTTGTTGATCAAAGATTTTCAGAATCGAAGATAATTATAGATTTGAATTCATCAATTCTAAAAGACTTTATTTTTTTTGTTAATAGACACCATCAGAAGTAGCATTACAAGCAATCGATGCTGATGTTCATGTTGTTGGTGTAAGTACATTAGGTGCTGGACATAAAACATTAGTACCGGAATTAATAAAAAAATTAAATGAAATGGGTCGACGAGATATTGTTATTACTGTTGGTGGAGTTATTCCACCTCAAGATTATCAACAATTATATGATCAAGGTGTTAAACTTATATTTGGACCAGGAACACGTATTCCTGAAGCTGCTATTCAAATACTTGATCATATTGAAAAAACATTTACTTCATCAACATCTAAGTCAAAATAAAATTTTAAAAACAACACGAAGATATTATTTTAGTCATTAAACTTTATTTTCAAGAGTTATTTAGCATATTATATATATATATACATGTTTATCTGATTAGATCATTATAAATAGAAAGAAAAACAAAAACTCAATATTAATAATAGACTATTTTCTAGAATGAATGACTAACACGTCGATTTATTCGATTTTCTCACCTTTAACACGTATTAACCTTTTAGTTTTACCCTTATTTATATTTATCTAAATTAAACTCATGCATTTAGTCAATAAAACATTGATACTTCTCATCAATCAAATATGTTTTTTTTATTCTTCTTTTCATCATTAAGTAGACAAAAAGAAAAAAAAACTTCAAGTATTGACAGCAGTGTCACATATCCAAGATTTTGGAGATGCCACCACGTCTCCCGCGGGAGATGCCGTATCTCGCTCGAGAGATGCGGTTGTGGGTGTGGGGGATGCGCATCTCTAAAGGAGATCTTACATCTCCAGTGGTGAATGACCATATCTCTCGAGTGTGGGTGTCGCGTCTCCCGCTGGAGACACGGCATCTCCCACGGGAGATGTGGTGGCATCTCCAAAATCTTGGATATGTGACACTACTCACTTATAAGAAACATAAGTTACATTATACAACATCAATAAGGAAGATGTAATGAAATATCTTGTTTATTGTGGAATTGAAAAATTCTCTCATGCATTTCTTTTTTTATAAAGAAAATAATATTTTCATTTTTCTAAAACTTGTTACACTCGTCGTAAACCTTGATTTATACAAATAACCAAGAAACATTGTCATTGCAACTTTCCTTCAGTTATATTTCTATTATCAAAGAACTCGATGCACATTTGTTCATTAATAATAATTAAAAAAGTAAAAGCACCTTATCTAACATTAAGACAATTATGTTCGGTTATTCATATAGTTAGAGGGTACATCATATCTACATATTTGAATTTTGGTGCATCTATATATATGATAGTATGTTTTCAATCTTGTGAATCAACAAAAAGCTGGATCACGTGTCAAATAAAGATAAAAAAAAAAATGAATAATAGAAAAATAAATACTATGACACTTTAACTTGTATTCCAAATGACATATTAAACGAGTCATATTTTATCGCGACTAGGTTATTATAACATGGAACAAAGAGAAAAACCTGTAGAGAAGAGAGATATATGAAGCAAACAGCTGTAATCAATATCATTTAAGTACTGATTCACATTTATTAACATTAGCGAATAATAAGACGAATACATGTATATTTACAGAAAGCGATAGAGGATTCATACTGAATTTTCATTTGTTAAAAAACATCAAGAGATCTTCTTCGTTCGTTTCTTTTCAAAAATTTAAATCAATAAAAGTTAATATTTTAATCAATTTCTTAATTTATTTTTGACTTTTTTTTATTATTTTCACATTCCCAAAATAATATTGTATAAGTGCAAAATGCGTTATGAGAACCAAAAAAAAAAAAGAAAAATTCTTCTAAGAGATAACAAGGTTAATGTATGTTAAGATAAAATGGCTTTTTCGATGCATATCTAGTTCGTGAGTCGTGTATATCACTTCATCGTAGATACAAAAAAAGAAAAAAAAGAAATCGATAAATAGAGGATAGAAAAAGAAAAAAAAATTTTTATTCTTTCCTCTCATTCGCTGATCAAATAAAAGCGATCCTTGAGAAACGTACTTTAACCACATTTACATTAGCAAAAAAAAAAAAAAAAAGAAACCGATCTGCGACATAACACTTCAAATTTATTTTTCTAGATTAGAAATGGATTCTTACGGTGATATGAACCGTGTTTTAATCACGGAAGATGTTGATTCTCAATGTGTTGATATGTTAACTGCTAATGGATTTTCAGTTGAAAAAGATATTAAATTAGCTAAACAACCTCAAGAACAATTAATTAAACGACTTCAAGTATAATAAAATAATTTTAATAGTATTTGTTTATTTAGTTATATATATATATATAGGAAGTTGATATTTTAATTGTTCGAAGTGCAACTAAAGTAACAAATGCTGTTATAGAAGGATCACCACGTTTGAAATTAATCGGACGAGCAGGTACAGGAACAGATAATATTGATACTGAAGCAGCAACACGTCATGGAATCTTAGTTATGAAGTTCGTCATTCTTCTTGTTTAATATTAATATATATATATTTTTTTTCAATATAGTACACCGAGTGGCAATACTCTTTCTGCCGCCGAGCATACATGTACTTTGATTTGTTCTTTAGCTCGGTTAATATATTAAAAAAATATTAATAAAAAAAAAGAATGTAACTTTTGTTTTTTGTTTCTGAAAAAAAGGAATATTTCAAATGCATGTGCTTCATTAAAATCAGGCGCATGGAAACGAACAGAATTTACAGGTGAAGAATTAAATGGAAAAACATTAGCTATAATAGGATTAGGAAAAATTGGAAGAGAAGTAGCAAAACGAATGCAATCATTTAATATGAAGGTTATTTTATTTTATAAAATAATATTTAATTATTAAAATATTTTTTTTGTTTGAATTTCTTAAGACAATTGGTTATGATCCATTAATAAATGCTGAACAAAGTTTAACATTTGGAGTAGAATTTTTTGAATTAAAAGAACTTTGGCCATTAGCTGATTATATAACAATTCATGTTCCACTTATGGATGGAACTTATCGTAAAAATAATTTTTTTTTTTTTATTTTAATAATATATATTAGTATTTTTTTGCTAATTAGATTTAATTAATAATGAAGTTTTATTATTATGTAAACAAGGTGTAAAATTAATAAATGTTGCTCGTGGTGGAATAATTGATGAAAATTCACTTCTTAATGCTCTTAATTCTGGTCAATGTAGTGGTGCTGCTCTTGATGTATTTGAAGAAGAACCACCAACTGATTTTAAACTTATTCAACATCCATTAGTTGTATGTACACCACATTTAGGTGCAAGTACACGTGAAGCTCAAAAACGTGTAGCTATTGATTTAGCTCAACAAATAATTGATTTTAAACAAGGACATGCATTAATTGGTGTTGTTAATGGATCAGCAGTTACATCACAATTTGCACAAGGTAATAGACCTATTTTATGTCTTTGTAAAAGATTAGGACAAATTATTGGAGCATCATCATTATCAACACCAACTGAAATATCACTTTCATTTAATCGTAAGTTGAATTTTAGAACTTTTTTGTTAAATTATTCTTTTTTTGTTTTGTTTATATTAGATACAGTATCTAAGCATTTATTTGAAGCTCTTGAAATTTATTTTTCTTATGGATATTTACATGAAAAAGAAAATAAACGGGTTAATTTTGTTAATGCTCGTCATTTATTCGAAGTTAAAGTATTTCAAATATTGATCTAAACTAGAAGATTTTATTTATTATTCTAAATAAAATTTTGTTTAAATTTAGATGGAAATGATTGTTGATAAAAAACAAGAATTAAATAATGTATTAGTTGTACGTGTTTCAGGTGATAATAAAATAAAAGAATTATCTGGTACTGTTTCTGGTGATCATTTATGGTTAAATAGTGTTAATCAATGTCGTTTTACTGCTCATGTACCACTTGATGATGAAAATACTCATGTTTTAGTTCGACCATTAAAAGGATCATTTATGGATTATCTTCGAGACAATACATTACAATTGAATAAACGTATATCGGCTGTTTTTGATACAACAACTCCAACAGAAAATATTCAAGATGAACGTTGGTGTGCCCTAATTTTATAAAAAACAAAACACAAAATAAAAGAATTTTTTTAAAGATTAATAAAGATTAGCTGAAATTTTTTTGTTTGTTGTTGTTATTAATTAATTTCAAATTGATAATTAAAAAAGTAATTGATATTTAGCTCGATTAAATATTCAAAGCATGAGAGATAATACGTTGGATATTCATATCTATATTAAATAAGAATTCTTTTCATCAATCTAGTTTTTTTTACACATATATATATATATATATATTGTCTCATAATACACAATTAAATTCATATTAGTCAAATATTATAAATAAAAACTCTATGATCTTTAATAAAAGATTTTAATTGAGATAAATAATCTATTAATAAAAATGATTCAAACTATTAGAAAAACTTATTTAGAATTAATTTGTATAACTGTTGTTTGACTCTACTTAAGAATGAGAGAAGAGTTATGAAAAAAAATTCACTCAAATTTATAGATAAATAACTCATTCATTAGTTATTCTCCGATAAAAACAAAAATCTCATTATAAAGAAATTTCTTTTAACAATCGAGATGAATAATTTTAAAAGTTAATGTTCTTTCTAATAGTTGTGTATCATATTGTCTATTGTTCGTTATTATTTTTATTCATATATATATGAAGAGTATTTGCTTGTTTTGATGACATACAAAAATCTTCTTTTTTTTATAATATTAGAATCTAAAAATCTCTAATTGTAACATAATAAATTTTCCATATATTTCGAAGTCTGTTAATGAGAGATTATTTCATAGTCTCATTCTACTATATTAAACTTAATTACTTCTGTCTCAAAAAAACAAATTGATTGCATTAAGATCATTGTTTTCTAGGGAAATATTTGTAAATATGATGTTCGAAAAAGTATACTATATATATTTATTGAAACAATTGAAAATTTCGTTTTTGTTTTAAGATAAGAGACTTATCGGAAAGATAATAAATAACTTACTCATTAAAACGACATTTGAAGTTGTTAATCGAAATATTGACTTAAATTTTTCAAATCATATTCTTCAGTATTTTGTCAAATGAATTTGATATATGTTGAATAATTTAATTGTTCTTTTTATTTTCTGACATTTACATGAGTATAGTTTGCCTTTCTAATGATATGATGTGAACATTTTTGTTTTTCTATATAGTTTAGTTAATATATGAAACGAAATGTAGTTAAATATCCGAACAATAAAATAAAATATGTATATGATTGATAAAAAGCAAAATGCTTGAAATATAGTGTTAATTCAATAAATAGAAACGATAATAATCATGATCAACAAAAAATAATAAAATTATTTTACAATTTAATATCTATCAAAAATGCAAGTCATATGTAAATTATTTTTTTTTATCTTTTAATTAATATTTATTGAAATATATATTTCTTTAATATTCAGTTTAATATGTATATCTTTTGGTTCATTTATTTATTATTGTCAAAGTGGACAACATTAACAGTTACAAGTTTTTTTTTTTAAATTTGATTTATTTTCATATCTTGTTCGTTTTGTTTAAATAACATAAAATGAATATTTAAAAGAGAGAATATCTTTATTGTTTAAACTCGCTTTTTTTTAATTAAAGAGACATTTGTCTACAAAGAAAAGAGAGAGAGAAAAAAAACAGAAAACTATGATCAGGTATTGTCTTTAAATATGCGATTATTAAGATGATTTGGTCTCGAATCTTGATCTCTCATTGATTTTTCTTCACTTATTTGTGGCCAACATAAGTGTTGATTGAAAAATACAATACATTTCATTGGAGTTCCTTTTTTTATATTTAAAATTATAAACAAATAAAATTATTAAAAAAATACTAAAAAAATAAGACTAATTATACAAACTTGGTTGATTTTCTGTACATATTGATGGATTAATGCATGGTTCGTTAAAATGCCGTTTACCAATTCTCAAAAATGTGTGATATCGTCCAAGTTTTGGAATGTGATAAGATGGCGAGACAAGTGGAATCGATATAAGTAGAACAAGAATAAGAAGAAACATTTTGTAGTTTTACTGATTCTAGGACGCATTCATTGATGATTCTGTTGGAATCATATATAGTCAATTATATCCGAGCGCGAATCACACGACTAATCAGGTTTTAGAGAAAGAGAGAGAGAGATAGAGAAATATAGAATAAAAGGAAACAAGTTTATAGCCGATGATTCGATCGATCATGGACGGACAAGTGGGCAGATGACATCATCAGTATGTTATTCTGATCGAATAATCAAAGGATGAGGGAATACACACATCCTTTTTCATATCCGGCATTTCTTCTTTTTTTTTAGCCTCTAGCACGAGATTGGAACGATCAGATTTATTGATAAAGAAAAAAAAGAACACAAAACAGAAATGTATTTATGTCTTAAATCGAACTTGTAATTGTCGACCATGGAATGGAGTTGCATTTAAACTTTGAATTGCCATCTGAGCTTCTTGATATTGTTCCATGGCGACAAATGCATATCTAAATAAATATTAATATAAAACATTAGAAAACAAAAAAAGAAAAGAAATCTTTACCCTTTGCATAAACCTGTATTAAAATCAATAATAATATCAACACGAAGAACACGTCCAAATGGTTGAAATAAAGCATAAATTTCTTCTTGAGTAGCTCTTTGTCCAATTCCATAAATATAAACAACATGACCACCTTTAGGAGATTCAGGTGGTATAACTTGTTGACCATATTCACCATAAACAGCTTGTTGAGTACCAGGTGGTCCATAAGATGTTTGTTGAGGTGTTCCATAATATCCAGCATACATATCAGCTTGTTGTTGATAATGATGTGGAAGACCAAATGGATTTCCAAATGCTCCATATGATGTTTGTGCAGCAGCAGCAACAGCAGCAGCAACTCCATTATTCCATTGACCTTGAATTTGTGAAGCATTACGTGCTTGATAACCAGCTTGTTGAGCACCCAATGGATCATAACGATTACTTCCATAATTTCTTTGTTGTTTTAATTTATATGTATTTGTTCCTGATGGATTTTGATTATTTCCATTTGAATTAACTGTTTGACCCGTACTACCACCATAAGAATTCATTGATGGACGATTTGTTGTTACAGTTGTTGATATTTGATGTTGAGGATAAGATTCATTTCTTTGTTCATTGCTTTGTTGCGATGAATATTCTCCTCCTGTATATTCACTTGTACTACTTGATGATTGTTGTTGTTGTTGTTGTTGTTGCGGTTTTGTTGCACCGTTATCCCTTTAATTAAAAATATTTTTGTTGTTTTATTTTTAATTTTATTTTTAAATTAATTAGAATTTGAGTTCAAAAAGAAAAAATAAATAAATAAATAAATAAAAACGCGATTTGGGAAAAAATGGAATAATCTCACTTTTTCTCATAATTTCTCTATTTTCTAACTCACATAATTAGGAGCGGCTTTGTAGACTCGCTTAGTCACAGCGAAAGATTTGATAGAATAAAAGAGGAGACAAAAATCTAAAAATAGAGGAAAAAAAAAAAGCCCAAAAAAAAAACAAAAAAAAAAGAAAAATAAAAAAAAAAAGTTTTCTTTACAAAAATGTAAGACATAGATTATTTTTGATTACCCGTTATTAATTTAATTATTTGAATTTAAATCTAGAAAAAGAAAAGTTCATTTATTGATTGGAGATTTTATAATTTATTAATTCTTCAATATTATATCATTGATCAACAGCAAAATATATCACATCATATTTGTTTTTATTATCCATTACACCATTTATAAATATCATTCAATATAAATAAATAATGTTTTTTTAAATATATTTAACTTGTTGTTTTTTATTTCATTGTTTTACATTGAATATTTTCATAATAACTAACAGAATATAAATAATAATTTCAATGACAAATAAAGTAAATAAACAACTAGGAAATTTTTTTTTGTTTTTGTTTATTAACCATTTTAATTCGATGATTATTAAATAAAATCCATTGAGAAATATTATTTATTTTATTAGATAGGAAGAAAACGATAATTGACAATCAATGAATCACATTCATCTTCTTCCCAACAATCATTAACAACTACTTTTTTTTTTGTTGTAATCAATTAACTAAACAAATTCAGCCATATTGATTTATCACTGTGTGTCTTGTCCTCCCTTTTTTCTTTGTTCGATTAATAGATGTCGTTAAAAATCAATTATTTTATATTCATCATTCTAACTATTTTCAAGTGTGAATTATTTTTATTTTATTTATTCGAATAAGTTTAAGAAAAACATATTCTACTATCCTTGTCTATTTACTCATTAGAGTTTAACTTCAAATAAACAGCGAGAATATCACTTTCAATTTTGAAAATGTGGAACGATGTGATTAATTATTAATATGTATTATGAGAGTACTTTAACATATTAAAAAAGTGAAAAATTTTTAATAAATTAAACATAATGACACGCCAATTTTTAAGATAGTTGAACTCTTTTCATCATGATTTCCAGGCTTCGTAGTCGTCCTATATTTCCTATATCTTTAGAAATTGTCCTATAATGTCCTATTTTTCAGGAATTTTCCTATATTTCCTATATATTTAAAAAAAAAGCCAAAATTCTTTTAAAATGAAATATATTTCAATCACAAAAAAAACACACATGCTTCGGTATATATTGCCATAACTTCTATAGTAAAACGAATAGCAACTAGCGCTAGTGTATACATATTTTATTGTGTATAGGTATATTCACTATTAGGATTGGTTTAGTGATGAAACCAGGATTTTTCGATATGCGGAAACTATCAGATCGGAACAAGTTCTGCACGTTTTTTTTTGTGTTTTAGGCAAATTTAAGTCCTTGTGTTTCGTGATTGGAAAGTAATGAAGGCCTGAAATTTTTAGTTTAGATAGATCTCTATGACTTCGATCTACACTAAAAATTTCAGACTTCCATCACATTCCAGTCACGAGATATAAGGGCTTAAATTTGCCTAAAACACAAAAAAAAACGTGCAGAACTTATGTTCCGATCTGATAAGCTTTCACGCACAAGGTCCAAATGAAATTTGATGGAAATTGGTATTAGTTTCAAATGATGACTTTCTATCAAAAGATTTTTTCGATGAAATTTTGCGAAAAAATTACCATTCTCCTGAACCAGAGATGTCCATCGCGGTTGAAAACTGACCGCTGCCGTGCCGTGGCGATAAAAGAAAAAAGCTAGCGCGTCACGATGGTTGTTTTAAAAAAACTGCCGCTACCGCACCGCCATGGACACTTCTGCCGTGAACCTTTTAGAAATCTTTTATACTGTTAGTAGTATCCGATTTTCGAAAATGTCACAGAAAGCTACGTCAAATTTCATCGACAGATTTCAAATTTCATCTAAAAATATTGATTTGTTCAGAATTTATAACATTTTGAACTTCTGAAGTAAATTTTCGGACATGTAGCAAAACTTCAAAACATTATAAATCCTCAAGAAACCAATATTTTTAGATGAAATTTGAAATTTGTCCATAGAATTTGACGTAGCTTTCTGTGACATTTTCAAAAACCGGATACTACTAACAGTATCAAAGACTTCTAAATGGTTCAGAAAAATGATGATTTTTTTCTCAAACTCCCATCGAAAAAATCTTTTGATAGAACGTCATCATTTGGAACTAATATCAACTTCCATCAAGTTTCATTTGGATCCTGTGCTCTAAAGCTGAATTCCAGCATACTGAAATATCTGATTTTGCCACTAGTTTTAATTAAAATAGATTTTTTTCCTGTTGTCCATTTATATTTTTTGTGTGTAATTGTTTATATAGTTTTTCAATTTGTTAAATCTCAATAACCATGAAAAAAAAGTTGATACAAGCTGTTTATAGAAATAATTCCAAGCTTTTTTTTTGTATATATTTTTATTGTTTCTATTTTATATTTTTTTTGTACAGATATTAGTCCATAGTTGTTAATTAATCAAACAGATTTAATCATTTTTTTGCAGTGAACTTTGTTAAATCTCTTTTTTGGGAATTGAAAGATGCTTTCGTTTTTGATATCCTGACAACTTCGACTCGGAGCTGTTTACGATCTCAGGAACACAGTAATGTATGGCGAACCTCTTAAAAAGCCTCTTACTGAAGAAAAAACCATCCTATATATTTCCTATATTTTTATTGGAATCCTATAAAAATGCCACTTTTAAAATCCTATATTTTCCTATATATCCGGGACGGATCGCTACGAAGCCTGATGATTTCTTCTTTCTTGTGTTCGATTCAACAGTCGTTTTCAATGACATTCTTCTTACGAGGGAAGGTTCCCAACTGATCAATCGCTTGTGCATCAACACTATGTGCATTATGTAGGTATAAATGAGCTATGAATACCCTAAAAAAAGTTTGGGCTGCTCGCTTGTTGGTACGAATACAGTATGCTTTAAATAAATGCTGTGGTCCCACTCAGGAACACCAGAAAAATGATTTTCGAATTTCGACTTGAAACTTTATGTAGAAACAGACCTTACTGAGAATAGTATTTTATGAAGGTTTTAGGTCTTTTGATTTGTTCCTATCCTGAAATGAGAGCATGAAATCTTCTGGTTTATCCGAATCAAGTTATCATATCTGTATGTACGGATAACAACAGCAAAAAAGTCTGAAATTTTCACAAAATACTATTCTCAGTAAGATCTGTTTCTACATAAAGTTTCAAGTCGAAATCGGAAAATCATTTTTCTGGTGTTCCTGAGGGGGACCACGGCATTTATTTAAAGCATACTGTATTCGTACCAACAAGCGAGCAGCCCAAACTTTTTTTAGGGTATTCATAGCTCATTTGTACCTACATAATATACATAGCCTCGACGCAAAAGCGATTGATCAGTTGGGGACCCTTCCTCGTTAGTCTATGAAAATTAATTTTTTTTTCATTTGTAATTTAATCAATTTTTTGTTTATTAAAAGAATTAATAAAAATATTTTATAAACAATTAGTTTATCATTTACTTATTCTAATTAATATAACATACGACGAATATTATCTAACTTAAATTATTTAAACGGAAATTTTGAAGAATTTGATGATTGTGTTTCATATTGTTTTTCTATTTAATATAAATAATCCTAAAATCGAATATTCTTTGAGACTTATTAATATTAAGAATTTATTTATTTTAAAGAATGATTATCATTTGTGTGTAAAAATTTAAATCTATCCAAATCATTGCCAAGCTTTTCAATGTGCATGTTCATATCAATTTATCTGTAGAGTCTATTAGTTTAGTTTCGAATTCGAAAATTTTGGAGTTGACAGATTCTACCTCTTTTCTCGGTGTACAGTTCTAATGACTCTTCTTCCTCTATTTTGGACGTCCAGATTAAAGAAAACAAGTTTATGGAGCTTCTTTTTTTTTTATTCAAATCGATTGCTTCCGTTTTTGCTAAATAAATATATCAAAGATAAAAATGAAAATACACATTTTATAGTTTAACGGTAATAAATCTAAGTAAGAATAAAATGGTAAATTGTGAGATGAAAAAAAAAGAAATATCTGATGAAACTAATATAAAATTTTAGAATAATTTAATTCAATGAAAGTGTTCACCTTTGAAGATGTAGAAATGCGCTTAATTATTAACGGTCATGATGGGATTGTTCATAAAAAATTCAACTAAGTGAAGAACTTTTCTGAGAACTAGAATATAATGACATTAAAAAACGTTTATAAATATTTTCTACTATTTCTATATTATATCTATGTCATTGCTCTATTGAATATATTCTTTTCCTATGAAATTTTTATTGGTTAATATTCGTTCGAACAAGAAATTTGAAACTGTATCGAATTAATTTTAGATAAATTATTTCTGTTTAAATGACATTCAATATTGACATTATCTATATAAAACAATTTCAAAAATATGTAATTATGTTCGTGTGTTTTATCTTACCGATTATTTAATCTAATATATATCATCAAAAGTTTTTAATTAATCAATTATGATAGATGAAGACGTCATACATTAGAACTATTTATTCTTGTCGAACATTAAACTTTAAATCCTATCTTAAAAAGAACACAATCTTTAATAAACTGAAAACTAACAGAATTTTCTATGATTTTCCATAGACCAAAGTTCTAAGTATTACCAAAATACAAAAAAAGGTGGTTTGAATTGAATTAAATGTTTTGCATTGTAGATGAATATTTCAAAATATGTTGATCTTATATTTGTGAAGGAATTGTGAATATTTTATTAAATAAACTTCAATACAATAAATTCTATAGTTCATCTTATTAATGATAAAAATATGTCAAAATTGTATACATTTCTCTAGAGAGAGAGAAATAAAGAATATAGTCATATCATTCGAAAATATAGACTTTTGTTATTAACGAAGAAAAATTGAAAGTTTTCTTTATATATTAAAAAAATATATAATTCCTACTAGAATAAACATAGAATCTTACACTCAATATATAGCCTTGTTTTTTTTCTATAATCTAGTTCATATGAGTACTTTCTATTAGGAAATGAATATATTTAACATAAATGTAGTTGATTAAGATAAGTCTATGGAAATGAAAAAAGACTTTCTATTGAATAATAAATAATAATTTTACAGCTGATGATCGACTTACAAAATAAACGTTAAATAATTAAATATATTCTATTTTTATTTTAATCATTTCAATGATGTGACATAATGTATTTGTCAATTTAGAACAAATTATTCTAATCGATATTTTGAATAACACTCTTAACATAGAATAAAAAAAAGAAAAATCTAATATATTTATTTAAGTAAGTAAATAAGAATAACCATTTTTAGAATATGTTAATTTGCTTTTTTTAAGATTTGTCTCTTATAAGCTACAATCTACATAGTATTGTAAAAAAAAAAAAAACATTCATTACGACGAGACAATCTTCTGGGAAGTGACATGTGATTTGCATATATAAGGTCACACGTCAACTAAATACTATCAGTCTTCAATCTATTTCTTTATTTACTCTAGAATAGGAAATCTTGATCAAACTTGTTACTTTGTTATCTCAAGTGTTATTAGAAGAAAAAAAAAACAAAACAAAATCTTTGATCTCAATATGAAAAGTTCAATTGAAATAAGTTCTAAAATAGATCGTGACTTAATTCTTTTTTTTTTTTTATTCAAATTATTTGGATAACAAACAAAAATCTGTTTTTAATCATGTAAGATGTTTTTCATACGGAAAATAATTTATCAATCTCATTGAAAACTTATTATAAACACAATAAGTTCATGTCTCTATTATTAGAACAACAAATAATTTTCATATGTCTGTTTAGTTTTTGTTGTGTAACTAATGTTTTTGTTTAGTGCAAAATGTCAATAGCAGAGAATAAACATTTGACAAGAGGATTCTTTACTAAGAAAATAATAGTTATTGTAGTTAATGTAAAATATCTCATATTTGTTTAAAAAGAAAAGAAAAACAAAAATATCTTTTACGAAAATATTTTCATCATATAAGCAAATGAAAATCTCTAATGAACATGAAGAAATAAAAAAAACATACAACATAATTAATAATAAGACTAAAATTTTGTAAATACATTGTTTGTCTTATTGATGAATATTTTTTTAAGAAAACAACAACAAAAAAATTAATTTTAAACTCTTTGTGGTTGTTTTGCACGATTATGTTGTTTTAATAAACGTTGTACATAACGACGAGGACAAAGAAGTTTCATAAATGCTAAACGAAATTCTCTTGATGTTAATGAATAAAGAAGAAAATTAAGCTAAGAAAAAAAAAAACCAGAAAATAAATATATATGCAAAATATAATATGAAATAATACATACAGCTGAATTGGTATAACCAAGCCAAGTAAAAAGACGAAAAAGTTGTTCTTGTGAATTTTTAAAATGAATATTAAATACTCCTGTAAGAACAAGAAAAAAGAAAAATGGAAACCAACAAGCAATAAATACACCCATAACAACTCCTAAAACTTTTGTTGCTTTATGTTCAGTTGAAAATCGTGACCAATTTTTACTATGATGAAGTTTACGTAAACGACGTAAAACAATAACGGGAAATGATCTATGACTAACACGATGATGAGTTGGTATTATTGGTGGTAATGATGGAGATCGACAATATTTTCCTCGATGTATTCTTAATGTTATTGTTTCAGGTGTATTTGATATTGCATTTATATTTTCAATTGTTTTTATTGCTGGTCTATTACGAGTTTTTCCTGTACGAAAACAAAATCGAGGTACTTTTGGAGACGATTGATATGTTTCACCACTTGTTGTACGTTTATAACCTTGTCTTAATGCTGTCATTTGTCTACGAGCAAATATTAATATTCGTCCATAGACAAATACCATTATTACAAGTGGAATATAAAATGATACTGATGATGATACAATTATAAATACGGGATCAGAAGGAAATTCACATCGATCATCAATTGTTTTATTTAACAGATTTATATCAGATTCTAAAAAAATAATAATTAAATTTTTAATATATATATATATATATTTAGTTAGTTAATTATTAACCTAATAAATTTGTTCTTCGTCCTAAAAAAATAACTGTTGGACCAGCAATAATTGCTGAACAAAACCATATTACAGCAATAACAATTGATGAATGTCGAGCTATAAATGATCTTGGATATCGAATAGGTGAAGTTATTGCTATATATCGATCGAGTGCAATAACACATAAAGCAAGAATTGATGCTGTTGATGCGCCAACATCAGTTATATGCCATAAATGACATAAAAAATGATAAGATGTGGGTGTTGATAATTCAAAAAATATTGCTAATGGTATAACAATAACTCCAACACAAAGATCGGCAACAGCCAATGAAACAATATAATAATATGTTGGAGAATGAAGTGATGTTTCACGATAAACAGCTAATATAACAAGGACATTGCCCGCTAAAGTTAAAAAACATACAAAAGATAACCACCAAATTCCTGGTACAATCATTGTCTAGATTTGTTTTTTAAATTTTTCTATAGATCATAAATTGCAGCTGCCGTCACATCTTCTTCTTTTTCTAATAAAAGTAACTTTCTTTGAATAATGAATATGAAAGTTCTTCGTCGTTCTAATATCATTGATTGTTCTCTTCTTTCTCGGCTCGATTCGCTTCGACAAAATGATGATCTATATAAGAACAAGTTTCTCTCGCTCGGGTGATCGATGACGATGTAGTTCGGTAGCAAAAAAAAAAAAAAGAGCGACAACTCAGATTCAATTAGTCGCAAAGTATGTGCGACTCGTATACAACGCAATTAAACTCATGCTAGAGAAAGAGATACACAGAGCATTGTTAACGGTTTTTTTCTTTTTTTTCTTTCTCGATATCATTTATACAAACAACATATATCTTCTTAAGTAAGAAAGATTCCAAGGACATTATGTCAATATAAGACTTAACTCTTCTTCTTCTTATTATTATTGTTTTCATACCAGCCGGTTTCTATATCCACTAGAAGAAAACATTTCAAATGGCATTTATTGACGGCTATTAATCTTATTTTCCATCGATCTTATGTTTATTTGCTGCATTTACTCAAACAAATATGATTATAGATTTTATTGTTCTTATAGAAATAATTGACCTAATAATATCTTTTATTTTCATATGCTAATTGTATCAATTAAGAGCATAACATTTTCATGATTGTGTAATGGAGAAAAAAAAAAAAACATGATTATTTATGTTGATTGAACTAACGAATCACACTATTTATTATATTTGTATCGTTCGATAAAAGTCAATAATCAATGAGTTTCGTTGTTAATAAAATTAATTTTTAAGATGAGAGTATTCTTCGTTTAGGATAAAAAAAAAAACATTTTATCTTTATTTATATAATTAACTTTATTGATATTTAACTAACAAGAAATTAAAAATAACATTGACCTTAAAATCGAAGTTTATAATTAGATTTAATATTAGAAATATAATTATAAACTATTGTTTAAAATGTTACACATGATTGAGTTTTTATAAAAGATAATTTTTATATAGTAATGAATGATTCATTTTTTTTGATAAAAAAAGACATAATAAGATATAAAAAAAGGAGCCGAATGATTCAAATAAATGAATGAAAATAGAACAAATAATTATTATTCATAACAACAAGTTTTAGTAAAAAAAAAAATAGCATTGATGAAAAATACTATTTTTCTAGATGTTTTTATTAATATTGAATAAATGCATGTCATGAATAATATTTCCTTGTGTTTTCTTTTTTTTTTTTGTATTGAAAAGAATTCTAATAAGAAATCAATAAAATAGTTCATTTATAAGAAAACAAAAGAAAGTATAACCTCATATTCTACTCAATATTGTTCGAATATATAAATAGACTACATTATATTTACTCAATTGACACATTTGTTTTTTATTTTTATTGTCGACATTTATTTGTCATGTGTTTTGTACTAAAGGAATATTTGACGTCAGAAAAAAACAAAAGAATGAGAAGAAAACGAAAGATTAATTCCCACATCTATGATGCATTTATATATTTTATAAAAAAAAAATTTTTTATTTTATATTCAATCTAAATGGGTCTATTATCTGAAGGTGTTCCTTTATCATGGAATGAAATAAAACTTGCTCTTGAACAAATACGTAATTATGCACTTGATCAACTTATACGTGTTTTTCATAAATATAAAAATCGACAAAAAGATATATTTACATGGGGAGATGAAGTATTATTATTCAAATATTTTTAATATTTTATTTTATTTTATTTTGTTAAGGTTGAATTAATATTAGTAAGATTTGATCATGAAAATAAAAATGTTCAATTATTATTAAAAGGTCATCAATTATTACCAATATTATTGAAATTAAATAATAAAATTGATGATGGGTAATATATATATATATATTTCATATAAAATAAATTTGATATATTAAAATATTTAAAGAGAATGTCGTATAGCATGGCATCCTGAAGCATGTGATTTTGTTGTTGAAGGTGTTCCATTTCAACCTTATGGATTTTTACCATCTCATTTTAATACTGTTGAAGCAAATATGAAATTAAGACGAGAACAAGTACAAAAAATTTTATCTCAACAATCGAATTGTGAATATATTTTAAATATTGCTGCTTTTCCAAGGTAAATTATTGAAATAAAAATTACATTTAAAAATATGAGATCAATAGTGAAAATTTTCTGTTCTTTTCAAAGTATAAAAAAAATATGATATTTTTCTAAAATATTGTTTCTCATACAAATCGAGAAGATAATCTAAATTGACATAATGTCATTTATCAAAATATTCGCTATTAGCAAAATGACATAAAACTAAACAGTCATTAACGTTAGTTTTTTTTTATCGAGCTAAAACTTTGTCCGAACTTAATGTACAAATGTCAATAAAATCAACTTATTACTTCTGAATTTGAAATCTTACAAAACATTTTTCAACTCAATTTTATAAATAAAAAACAAAATTTTGATTGTAATTCAATACTATAATATTTGTACGATTACCTATTAAAGAACTCAATGAACTAATTATTTTTGTTTTCTTTATCTATAATAAAAGATATGGAGAAGGAGACTATATATATCCACCAATTAAATATGGTTCGAATTATTCGGTTGAAAAATCTTTATGTTATCCCGATGCACTTATATCACCTGTTCATCCACGAACAAAGTAAAAATAAATTTTTTGTTTTTTTTTTTTTAATAATTTATTCTATTAAAAGATCTTTATCAACAAATACACATGAACGACGTCAATCTAAAGCATCAATTAACATACCAAGTTAGTTTTATTTAAAGAATTTTATTAATTAAACTAAAAAGGAAAAAAAAAGACACAAATGAATCAAATCGAAATAAATTTAACGACAAAATAAAAATAATTCTTGATTATCTACATATTCATACCTATCAATCATCATTTTTATAAACAAATGTTTTATATCAAATAGAAAACATTTCGATTGATTCAAACAAAAAAAAAAAGACATATGAGTAACATTCAAATTTTATTTTATTTAATAAATTTAAACAGATATTTTCATATAAAGAATAATGAATCTTCTGTATTAATATCTTAGACTTAATGAACATAAACTTACATAAATTAAGGAAATCCTGTAGACAAAAAAAACAACAAACATTGCGCTTGACTAATTGAGAAATTGTCAATTATTTTTCTTTATACGAATACAAACTTTATTTACATCGTTTTGAAAGTAAGAAGTTCGACTTTGATTTAGTTTAACTTGAGAAAAATATTAAATAATTACTCATTGACAGAGATGACATCTGCGTTTCTTCCATCAACTCAATGAATAAATATGCTTTTTCTATTAGTATGCTCCAATGACATCAATATACCCTAATTACACTGTGTTAATGATCAGAAAACTGAAGATGTACATTAGTAATCTATTTTCTTAGAGGAAACATTTCGGAAATCTTGAATCTATAACAATTTTGACTCTTTCTAATTGAAATGAATATGCTCAGAAAATTTTTGACAATTATTTTAAAAAAATATTAGAAAATTGTTCCTTAAGATGAAAATCTGTTCTTTCTTAAATCAATTTATGCAATAAAAAAAATTCAATAAACTGTTTTGATATATAAGTTAAATGATATTTGATATTGTTTAGTATTCAAAGATTCATGTACATTATCTCCATTTCGTGATGAATTATTTAAAGATGATCCTGATATAAAAGATGATCATATTCATTTGGATAGTTCAACAGCTGGTTGGGGTTGTTGTTGTCTTCAAGTTACATTTCAAGCTGAATCATTTGAAGAAAGTATTCATCTTTATGATCAATTATTACCATTATGTCCAATAATGGTACTTTTTTGTTTGTTTTATTATTTTCTTTTAAATTCGAAATATTTTTGCATAGTTATGTTTAAGTGCTGCAAGTCCAATATGGCGTGGTTATTTATCTGATATAGATTGTCGATGGAATATAATAAGTGAAGCTGCTGATGATCGAACAATTGAAGAAAAAAAAGAAAAAAATCTTCAATCACGTTATAGTTCAGCTCCATCTTATTTAGCTGATAAAAATAAACATTTAAATGATATTGATTATCCAGTTGATCAATTCGTTGTTTCAAAACTTATTGAACAAGGTTTGTTTATATTTTGTTTAGTTAGAAAAAATTTCTTTTTAAAAAAAAAAAAAGGAATGCCCGAAACATTATCTCGTCATTTTGGTCATTTATTTATTCGTGATCCACTTGTGATTTTAAAAGAATTTCTTCATCCTGTTGATGATACAAATTCCTATCATTTTGAAGTTAGTTATTTTAGTTTTTAGTTTTAATTTTTCAAATAAATTAATTTTAGAATTTAAATTCTCTTGTATGGAATACTTTACGATTAAAACCACCACCATTAAATGATGATTTATTAGGATGGCGAGTAGAATTTCGACCAATGGATGTATGTTAAGAAATTATTTTAAAACTAAATAAATAAATATTTTGTAAAATTTAGATTCAATTAAGTGATTTTGAAAATGCAGCACTTGTTGTTTTCTTAGCTTTAATAACACGAGTTATAATAAGTTATGGTCTTGATATAACAATTCCAATATCTCAAATAAATGAAAATATGAATAAAGCACATAATCGAGATTCAATACGTCGAGAAAAATTTTATTTTCAATATAATAATCAAATTTCTCAAATGTTTATAAATGATATAATAAATGGTAACAATGGTTTTCTTGGTCTTGTTCCACTTGTTAGAAAATATATTTATGAACGAGAAGATATTGATGCTGATACAAGACATACGATTGAACAATATCTTTTACTTATATCAAAACGAGCTGCAGGTTAGACTTTTCGTTTTTTTGTTATCTTTATTTGATTATCTTTTCAAGGAACTTTATTAACAAATGCGTCATGGATACGACAATTTGTACTTTCACATTCATCATATAAACAAGATTCAATTGTATCAGAAGAAATTCAATATGATCTTATTTGGAAAATGGTACAAATAGAAAATGGTCATGAAAATTGTCCACTAATTAAAAATCTAAAAATGGATACACATACTGATTTACATGCTAAATAAAAACATACGATTTTTATTTATTTTACAAAATAAATGGTGCTTTTTTGTATTTTATCAATATTTTCATTAATGTTCAGTAGTTCTACTTGAATTCTTTTTCTCAAAATATTTCTTATTCAATGCTTTCACATGAATATCAATTCATCACAAACGTGATAGACAAACTTAGCGATATTCGATCCTTCCATCCATCACAGATCATTATGTTAACAATGTCTTATTCTAATCTAAGAATAACTTCGTTATTTCATTTCTGGAGGCTTAAGTAAAAGGATGGTGAAGAAATGAATCTCTAAATAGAATGAAATAAAACAATCTCTCTATCATTATCAACGATATTTTAATTCTACAAGATGGCTTCTCCTAATAACTTTTTCTTGCGCAAACATTTCGAAAATTTCAATAACGAATTAACATCACTCTTTAAAACTGCTGTGTGTCCTTACGAAATGGTTTGGTATTAAATTTTTAAATCTGATGAAAAATGTATCAAAGGAGAGAACGAACTTCATCGGTTTCATACCTTGTTCTATAAATAGAACATGCATATGTCGATGCGTTTTTCACATATATCTAGACAGAGAGCAAACAGAGAATTGGTTATTCAAAGTAAATCTCAACATTGTACATTGTTTAGTAACGAATATTTGACAATTAGATTTAATAGGAGATGTTTTGTACGTTTTTATAAAGAATTGAAAATGAAGTACTAATCATTAATGAAGATACTATTAAAGAAAGTGAGGTGTGCTTATTGTTGCGGATCGATTCTATGAATGTTTTGGTAAGATGTCGCTTCTTATCAATATTCAATAAACTAGACATATAAGATTGGTTATTAGTAAATATAGTATAGGCTAGGCTCGCTCACATGATGATAGATAGATGCATAGATAACTGAATCGAACAAAACTTTTTTTGTTTTGTAGTAAATAAAGAAAATCATGGCAGATTCAGCTCCATTACAACGTTCGGCTGAAGTTGAAGATTTAACACATTTAACTGAAAAAGATAAAAGAAAAATGTATGAAAATGTTGAACACGGAAAAGGTTCACTTCATCGAAGTGAAGAAATGGAAGATTTGGCTCATTTATCATCACAAGATATAAATAAACCTTTAATTAATGATCGAAATATCCATATTAAACAATAATAAAACATTTATGAAATTTTTGGTTTTCATTTTGTTATTTTTTTTTTATAATCTCCTCTTTTTTTTTTTTACTTTTTCAATTAATAAAAATATTTATCCTATTTATTTAAAAAAAAAATAAATATTTTTTATATATTAAATTCAGAGAATGGGAGCTTTTGAAACAAAAAAAGTTATTAAACCAAAATTATCTCCGACACAAATTGAATATTTAAAAACTCGAACACGCATGAATAAACATGAAATTCAAATATGGTTTGGTATGTTATGAATTAACTTGAAAAATATAAATGAATATCATTTAAATTAAAATAATTTATTTATTTATTTGTTTGCTTAGATAAATTTCATGAAGATTGTCCCGATGGTCTTTTAACACAAAAACAATTTATTGATATGTATAATCAAGCATTTCCAAATGGTGATGCAACACAATATGCTAAAAGAGTATTTGTTACTTTTGATAAAGATAATTCAGGTTTTTTTTCTTTTTCTTTTTGTATTTTTTAATTATTATTATTATGAAATAGGAAAAATTGATTTTAATGAATTTCTCTTAGCAATGGATTTATTTGAAAATGGTGATTTAGATGAAAAACTTCATTATGCATTTGATTTATATGATTTTGATAAAAATGGAATATTAACAAAATCTGAAATTGAAACAATAATTAAAATGGTTCTTTCACTTCGTGGTGAATCAAATAATGATCGTTTAAAAGATGATATAATTAAACATTTAAATAGATTTATTACGAAATTTGATGAAAATGGTGATATGAAAATAACTCCCGATGAATTTTGTCGAATTTGTTCACAAGATGATTATCTTCAACTATTTTTATCGCCGAATTTTTCCTCTTAAATTTTTACAAGAATTTTTCTTTTTCTGATAATTTATTGAATGATTTTCATACCTCAATATTTTATTGTGATATTAAAAAAATCTCGCACGACTCTTCTTTTTTTTTTAAAATTGATTGTATTTTTATAGAATTCAATAAATCGAACACACACCTCAAAGTTTTTTTTCTATAAGAAGCATTACAAAGAACTTATCCATTATTCGACTATGCACTTTTTTAGAGAAATATTTGTTGTTTTACCATATGAAATCAAAAATACTCATATAGCTTTTCATTTTGAAAAGTTTTTAGAGAATACAGATTCTAGTTGAAGATCTGAACCTGATTTTATTGAGCTCAAGAATTTGAGTACAGAAAAGTATCCAGTATTTATAAATGTGTCAATTAAGAGTATAAACATATCTTTTATAACACACATAGATAAATAAATAAATCAGTATTATACATTATGAAATAATTAGTTATACTTTGGTCTGAATTAGAAAATTATCAACAATGTACTGATACACTTAATTAAAATCGCTTGTAGAGTTAAAGTTTGAGATAAATTTTTTAGAGGGGCTATTCATCATTGCTCAATGCATGTATAACATTAAATTATTATCGTTGACTCGAATTTTGTTGTGAGTGATATTTCAACTTAAACAGTCGAAAAAGATACTTTGGATTTATCGTGGTGAATATTAAGTTGATAGCAACTGTATTTTTATGTTTGCCTTATCGATAGTACGTTTCTCAAGCTTGTTACTTGACCACTATAAAGCATTCCCATCAACCTGTTGATTCAAATAACTTTAGTCCGGTGTGAACCTTTATTTAGAATTTAAAATGAACGAATGACTATGATCAGCAAAAGGAACTAGCATATATTTTGAATTAAAAAAAAATGAAAAAACACAGACAAAATGCAAAGCATACCAAACACCGATCCCATAATGACAAATTTATGATACAAAATAAAGCTGCTTACTTTTTTGTTCATTTTCTAATCTGAATAGTTTGTAAAGGATCGGTATTTTGTTGACAAAATGAGAATTAAAGACCGACCTGAACACCTGTTACGATGCATGATGATGATGAAAACTACCGACTAAAGCAACTAATAAATTTTCAATTTTAGCACCCACAAAATAAAGTAAAACAAAAGTGATTGAACGTTCCAATTGTAATAGTTTGCGTATAAGATTGTATGTTGGAATGGCTTTGTTGTCCGGTTTCAGATCAGTCTAAGATAAGAGATGGCAAAAAAGTGCACATTAAAGAAATTGATAGTTAAGAAGTATAAAATAGAAAGTAGAATGTTCTCACGAAGAATCAGAGGTAAGTCTCCTAGTAAAAGAAAAGTATCTCTGAGACAGAGACTAGTCCTTTGATTGGTCACTTTCTTTACTGAGCTTAAAAGTAGATAGAGATCCTGTCGAAAATATCTAAATCAACCGATTTCAATGCTCAATATTATCATTCGATTTACTGTTCATTTTGTTCATATTGCAACAACTAAAAACACTCAAGAATTAATTTTCAATACTGAATTCTGTAAAACTCAAATGAAGTCTTAGATAGAATTAGGAAAAAGTATTTTCTTCAACTGACTTTTCTTATTGTGATTTCCTCCGAGTTTCTCACACTAATCGTTAATCTGTTTCTTATCTGTCTCTTTCATCAATGAATCGGTATCTAAGTGCATCTTTATCTTTCATCAACTAATCTACATTTCCAGTCATTCTTGATCATTGCAACAATATGAAGATTGTAGATGATTGTATCTCGATGTAACTAGCAGAGAAAACAAACAAATACCAGATAAAAGAAAGAAACATACTGCTTCAAGCTTCATTAATTCTTCATCATCGAAATCGATGACAGCGGTGGTGACTTCGGCGAGAATGATTATGTTTGCTTCAAATGGCCTGATGAAAGAATAGGAGGAATTAGCTTGCAATGATTGAAAGTTCGGTGATTTAAATATTGGTTTCTTTTTATTGCTTCTTTCATAAGCAAATCCTAACAAATCAATTTCTATTTGTTCAGGTCTCAATGAAATGCCGAATTTTGTATAGACATCAGTTCCTAAATGAGCATAGTTTTTGGTCATTTCTTGAGCATAAAAAGCAAATAACCGTTTTGTTTCCTTGGAATAATGAGAATTAAACACTCTACTGGTTGGTAAAATTGGTGCTTCTAAGTAATGATTTGTATTAAAATGAGTCATAATTATTGAAGCTGAACCACGCTCATATAGATTATCTACTTTTTGAGATAATTGATCCAATCATCGTTCAAATTTAGATTCCAATGATTCGATCCGACGATTCATTGTTTCCAATACTAAAAGAAGAGAAAAATGAATAGACAGTTGCAAATTTATTTATGTACATATTTATATTTTCAATTAGTATAAAATAATAATTTATCTAGCTTATATTTCAGTACCGTTCAAGTGTTAAACATTTCGAAATAAATGTGTGTCAGGTATTAAATACTTAGCCCTTAATGAAATAATGTCTTATTCGAATGCTCACTCTTTAGATTTGCGTAGTCTCAGAAGTTATTTTTCATATTCAAGTTTGAACTATTTCAA
>CAJNOP010000764.1:87959-98707 GCA_905250075.1 Rotaria sp. Silwood1
GTCAGCCGACTTTTCTAGCCGGCCTCAGGCCGGGTGGAGGTCTAGTTAATTATCGTCTTTAGCGAGTTTTAACCGTTCGCCACGAAGTCTCAAAGTCTAGAAAAATTTTCTTAATGGTGGCTAAACAGAAATATACAGTAAACGATAATTAACAGCTGACAATTTTCTTATATGGCGGTGAATGAATCAGTCTTGAGGCGATCGTTCGTATCTTACATGTCTAATACATATATATTTTAATTCTAATCTTTTATGCAATCATCCATGATAATGAGTGTGGGTACAAGTTGGTTTAAATGTAGACTCAAACGCACTCACACCATGTAAAGTTGAATTATCAGATAGGAATTGTTGTGAATAAATTCGAGTATTTTGTCCTCAATTGTCTTAAAATATAAACATCTTCATTCGATTTTGTTATGTATCCATCATTATTTCCATTGAAATCTTTTCCCTAACGTTCAATCTATCCATTTGTTAAATCAACGGAATATAATCATTGTTGTGTACTATTAGATTGAGTTTCATTCGATGGGAATGAATACACATGACAAACTACTTTTACTATCATTTGATAATTGTAGATTTTGTTTAAGGGATTCATCTATTGTTAATCGTATTAATGACGACACATTGTGTAGATCAATTGAATAAATTTTAGAAATCTTTTCATATTCCACAATAGCTGATAGGGAAGTTAAAATGAGTTTTTCTTTGTATGAGCAAACAATAGTCCACCCATTAGAAAAGGAATGTTCACGATTTCAATTTTTACAGAAGATATTCGAGGATGTGGATGTAGGAGTGAGTCAATTAGAGATCAAAAATCACACTCACATCCTTAACGAAACTTTCAAAAGTATGTTACTGTTTAATCTACTTCGATACATGTTAAACTATCAATAAAAGTACTAAAAATTAAAGACAATTTGAAATTACAATGATTTTGATTTCGACTAATCACATGTGTTATTATCGAAGATACTTAGAAATTCTAATTAATATTAATAAGGCGATGTTCATCATAAGTTACAAAATCTAAATGACATGCTTTTTTTTTGATTGATTAAACAGAGTCTAAAATTGAATTGAAGGTAATTACCAATATAGATCATTACACATACAACACACGAGTCATCGATCAAATCTTATATTAACATTGACGTTTTTTCGGTTTTTATTTGTTATGACTTGAATAATGCTATCAGAATTTATATTATAAAATGAGTTGTACAGTCGGAACATTTCTCTTTACTTTTATAGTATAGATTCAAATCTTTGATCTGTCTATCGAAGTGAAATGTAAAACTTTAAAAAAGTACGTATTTGCAATGAAATGTTTGAAAACATGCATTTACTTGCAAAATATTTTCTAATTTGTTTTTTATCTTGTATACGATCGTACAAGTTATTGAAATATTTGCAATTTTCGCGCATAACTACTGAATAACAACATATGTTTAGAGATGTGTGTGTCGCTACAAAGATTTTATTTACGATTAGAACTAAAACACGTGAGATCATGCATCACTCTTATCCTTGCAGATATTTGAATATATTACTCTTGCATTGTCATCCACGATATATGACTTGCATGTAAGTGTCAAAATGTCACCTGCATGTACGTATATTTGTCCGGTAATAATTCATATAAATTTCAATACAGCATAATAATCAATAATGTCATAGAAGATAAATTCACTGTTTGATATAGTACCGAATCTTAATAGGCACGCTCATATATAAATACTGATAGAGATGATATAATCATGAAATCTAATGTAATGCTGAATTTAACATTTATTTTATATAGAATATGATCAGTATTTAAAATATAACAAAGGCAGAATTGAGAGAGAAAGACGATGATAAAATGTTTCTTATCTTGCCATAATTGTTCAGTTCAACAGATTGAAATAGTTGAAGCACAATCGTAAGAATAATTGAAATAATGAGAATACTAAATTTGATCAATTCGAAATATATTTGGGCAAACTTAACTATTCGTTGAAATCCGTTCTAAATGGATATAACACTAATTAGATTGATGAGAGCCATAGTTTATCAAAATCGAGAAAAATCTATACTCTTATCGGGATATTCAATAGCGAATACTCGTACTAGAATCTGAGTACAACAGTCGAGTATGCATCTTGGAAGATTCAGTGTTTCGTCAGCACTCCTATACAGTTTTTGTGTATTTTAGTGCTTTATGTAAAAGCACTCCTAAGTCCATATTCTCTTTAGTATTGCTGCACTATATTTGTTTTATTTGAATATAAAATTTAATAACAAAAACAATCAATTTAAGAACTACAGGTATTACTTTATTTTCGTATTTCTTAACAGAAAGAATAGGAAGAAATTTTCATTATTAGCGCAGAAAATTAAATATTTTCTTTTTTCTTTTATAATAAAAATACGATTTTATTAATTGTGTTTTTGAAATAAAAATAAAAAGTCTATTCTGAGTAAAATTACACAACTGCATGATCACTAATTAAATATAATGACCAAGCATTATCTTACAATTCGTTATTCATTATTATTTTATTGAAACTAGATTTTTCTTATTGCTTCAAAACTTTATTCTTTTCTTCTTTCTTTCAAGAAATAAATAAAATCTTATTTTTATTATACAACAAGACATACTATTCATTTACTACCTTGTTTAATAGTTGCAGTGATATTTTTGCTTCATGTTGTCATTTACCTAAAATTTAGAAAACAGTTTCATTTCGTTGAGACAGAACAATGTAACATATATACTATTTAAGAAACTGTTAGCACATTGTTTATTTTGTTTTTGCTATTTATTGATCACGGACTGTTCCGCTCGAGAGCGCTTACAACCGTTACAAAGCACAAAGAATGAAGCAGTTCATAGTATATAACAATAAAATGAACAAATATGGACACTAGTCTGAATCTGCGTATAAAATGCCATCTAACGATGAATTTAGACAATAAAGAACAGAAACATAAACATGCAAAGGAGAACATAAGAAGTGAAAAAAGACGAAGGACAAAAGAGAAAAAATACCGGCGACTAGATAAAAATAATAAAAAATTGTGAACAGATAGGCGTAGTGAAGCCCTGTTAATTACTAATGGTCTCCCGGAAGTGATTGAGCTGAGCTACCTTTCTGATTTATTCTGGAGCCGTAGTTTAATTCTTTTTCATTTTTTTTTCATAGTGATCAATAAAGGAGAGCCATGTCAATAGAAAGGATTGATGTCTCTCCTTCATTTTCTTTATTTTTGACAATCTGAAAAAAAAATGCCTCACCCTATGAGAGTTATATCAATCTTTGTTGTTTGAATTCTGATTACTAAAAGGATTCCAATAAAAGACATCTAGATAGAAACTTGAGTTTCCTAAATCAGTTTTGTGAAAATTTGCTAATCTTCGTTCTAGGTACGTAGTGTTCTATTGACTTTTCTTTAGTGAACTTGTAAATATCGTGTGCTTCTATAAATGGGCACCTGTGTACAATCCGAAGACCGATTCGATACTTTCTACAGATTAGTTCTTGTTGCGTAATTGGTAATAAAGGAAAGAAGGGGATGATCCATGAGAAAAATAGAAACGAGTACGCGAAGAAACACATTCTCAATACTTTCGTCGATATACTTTTATTAAGTTTTAATCATTTCAACTTGATGTACGATTTTTGTATATTTTCAAGACATTTATTGACTGTAGGTTTCAAAGATAATTTGTCGGTCCACGTGTAACCTAGATATTTGAAAACTCTTACCATCTCTACCTCTATTTTTGGCAGTTTTACTTGGGAGTGGAACACTTGAAACACCGTTTTAGTTATATTTATTGATTGTTTCCACTTAATAGCGTAGTCAAAAAGATTTTGTCATACTCTCGAACCTGCTGTACTTATAAAGTTCAACATTTCCTGAGAGCCTTTATATATCGGTGGAACTATTAGAGTGTTGAGGTCATCTGCGAAGAGATGAGTAGAAAATGCTTCTGTACATTTAACCAAATCAGCGTGGTACACTATAAAAATATATGGACTTAACGAATTATCTTGTAGGAGACCTATTTGAATCTCGAATAATTTTGATTTTTCTTTACTGAACACAATATATGCGTTTCTATTTTCGAGCCAACTAATTATCAACTTTAGGATCGTAAGTGGAATATACATACGATGTAGTTTAACAATCAATTCTTTATGCCAAACTAAGTCATAAGCCTTCTTATAGTCAACATAAATTCCCAGTACAGGTATGTTACTAGCTAGGTTATTGTTGATTTCTTGGTAACTTATCAACGATCATCTTTACTACATATAAATATAAATAAAACAATAGAACTATGAAATCAATAATAAATAATAACAGTCTATATGAAGTATCTTCATCAAAGAAATAACACGACCATCAGCATCATCACTATTTCATCAATTTTTCTATTTTTTTTCTCAACTTTTTAGAAATAAAATCATACTTCATATATTACCAGTTAAATAAACTTGAGTTTTTTCATATTGTCCTATTGAATGTCATGATAGTGACGTATGTTACTCTGTTATTGGTGACATTTTTGATTGTTTATGTTGTTATGTTGGATTACTGGTGTTGTTATTTCTCTGGTGAAGGTACTTTATATAGACTGTTAATATTTATTATTTATATCATAGTTCTATTGTTTTATTTGTATTTTTATGTAGTGAAGATGACCGTTGATAGTTGATTGAAAAATGCTTATTAATATATTAGTTAATCATTTGAATATATTTTACTTAGTAATTTTTCTTTCTATTAGTTTTTGTTAACGTTAGAATGCAAACTTGAAGAAAGAATATATTTAAATATTTGTCTAGTTGATAACAAGTAGAGAGGTGGAATTTTTTTTTATGTTGTGATTAATAAGTAAATAGAAGACATTTGAAAGATCGCGCAACTTTTTATGACGATTTTCAATAATTGTAATTATTCTAACATCTTGTTTTTCTTTGTTAACATAAGAAAGTCTTTTGAGTTTATTTAAATAGTGATATCAGTTTTAGTTGTATTTATCCTGAATTGTAAATGTATTTTAATTGATTACATTAAAAAGAAATTTGATGAAAGTAAAAAAAAAAGACGGAGTTCGAATGCTGAAAGTCTTTATTATAAAAAATTCACTTAGTAAAACCAACTCTCTATGTGTTTGATTGATATCGTTGGTTAGTGTCGTGATTGAAGAAATTCTAATTGAACACAGAAGATAAGTAATTGTCGAATGAATCCTTTAATTGATTTCAAATGATATAATTGACCTAAAGTAATTTCAATGATATAGAGTCATCTGTTTACATCTTGCTTATTTTGCTCAATTAAATTTTATTTAATATGAAAATAATAATTTTTTTTTACAAATAATAAACAACAATGAAAATCAAAGTTGAGATCATTAAAAGATAGGAAATCATTTGTTTTGTTCCTGCTGCAATTCGCCGTCCATTAACATCTATTAAACGATGTTCGATTAATATAGTTTTGATTTGTTGAAATGTTTCATCAGTATTGCATAAAGGACGATTGCATTCAATATCGAACTGTGTATAAGAATCTCCATCATAGACCGAAACTTTGCCTTGAGTATTTAGCGCACAACCACGTGATTTAACCTTATTTCCTTTTTGATCAAAAATGAAAGCACATACTTGATTAGATGAACAAAGTCCAATTTGATTTTTCTCATCATAACATTGAATTGAACCGTTTCGAAAAGGATTCTCGATAAGTGGAGCAATTTGTTGATATATGCGTTGTGCATTGTAGTTTCGACCTACCATTTCATCAATTCTGTTCTGTGCGTATGAGATAACACAATCAGTTCGTTTTGAACATTGATAAGTGATACTGTACGAAAGAAAGGGTCCAGATGTTATGTAAATATAATCCGACGTCACAGCACTAGTACTAAACTCTACATCATATGACTGGCTGTGATAGGCGAATTTGAGAGTGACAAAACAATCATCTGCTGATTTACGTTGTTGACATCGTCCATCAGGTATCTTAAATGTGTCATTAAAGTAATAATTGCGAAGCCGACAGTCGGTTATACATTGTAGAGCATAGCCAATGTCAACAGTGACTAGTAAAACTAACAGTAATACGAACATTTTGTGTTTGTCTGCAAAAGAAAAATAAAATACGCTTTTATATTTTTTATCAGTCAACACGTGGGAAAGTCTGATGATAAATATCATGTTACTAAGCAAACTAACGCCAGAAAAATGATAACAAACTTTGTCGTGACATAAGTCAGATTTCTATGAGAAATGATTGAGAAAATGTAATTTCAAATACGTAATTCATTGCATGTTTTTTTTTTGAGTAAGCCACTAAATAGTCGAACGATAATTAACTAAATATCTATTAATAATCTAAGTAACAAAGATCTAGTTAATTTTCAATATGACTTTCTAAATTGATCTATCTTTTTACAATAAGTTCAATTGATTTTTGTCAACGGTCGATATCAGGTTAATGAGATCAATCTGCAACAATAAATTATTCTCGATAGGAGGACTGATTATTGTTCTTGTTCATATTCTTCCAATGGATTTTAATACTGATAAAAAAAATAGCAGAAAGACAAATATCAAATCAGAGATAAATAAGTATAGGTAACTATTTTAAGTATGATTCATTTTCGATGAAATTATTTTTTATCTATTGACATTGATTCCTTGATCTATTTGTTTTAATTTAACTTTTACAATTTCTTTATTGATTCGTATTGCATTGTTTGTCTTAGTAAGGGTATATTTTCTCAATGTAAACATAGTATAGATACTTTTCTCGGAAATCGTCTTGTCTTCATTTTTGTTTTCTGTATTATCGTCATCGAATTTTCTAATAAATGCATGCAATGTATTCATAACCGTATATTATGATGTTTCAATTGGTGTTAAATCTAGATCAATGTCTATTGTTAGATGAACTTATACATTTGTTTACATTCGATCAGGCATCGGATTGGACCCATAAAATATAGGATTGTGTGATCACGTAATATGTGAACTATCTAGATAATTCACATATTACGTGATCACACAATCCTATATTTTATGGGTCCAATCCGATGCCTGCATTCGATAAATAAATAAGTTTTTAACTAAGATTAGTCTTTTATCTTATTGTTAATGAAGGACAGTATCGATTTGTAATGAAATTGATCATATTGAAAAATATTTTCGATTATATATCATTTCATAGAATTTCGAAATTATTTTTTCAAGTTAATTTCTTTTTTTTATATTAAAGAATGAGTTTCAAAAGAATTGAGGTTCGTATTTAATCGAAAGAGTTAAATGAATTTTTGAATAATATAGCGTTTTATAAAATATTGTATTATAGAATTAATTAATAAAATGAATTATTTTATAAGTTGATTAATCATTAAAGTTTTTCTTAATATATGATTTTTGTAGTAAAAAAAAAGACTTTTTCGGCAGAAAAATGTTTCTTTTTCTTTTGCCAAAAAATACTGAACTCAAAATTTCCCAAAACTGATTACTGATTCGAATTCCTCGACTACGATTACCTTTCGTCGAGCTTCATAAAGTACGGTAACCTCCCTCTCCTATTCAATATAGGAAAATCGCTCACGCTCATAAGAGTGTGAGCTGTACATTCCTATTTAGGACTACCTAGGGGTGATCCTGAGCTAGTCGAAACGAATCACATTCTTTTAATTAAGTCGAATTAAAAACCAAAGGTTCATTCCTACTTATAAATTGCTTCTGAAAATTTTTATCTTCTGATCTTAGAATAAATCAGTCAACACAATATGAATTCAATAAAATTCAGAGGAAAATGATTTGATAAAAATTTAGTTGTCTGAAGTACAAAATAGAGTAAAGCATATTGAAATAAGCATAGCACATTTCTCTTTAGTAGATTCATTAGGGTGTGGGTGTGGGTGTGGGTGTGTGGATGCGGGTCGGTGTGTGGATTTGTATTCATTCACCAATACCCACGTCCAACCACATTCACATCCACATCACACCCAGACCCCACACTCACCCACACCCACATCCACCCACACACCCTTACACCCACACCCACACCCTCCTTTTTGGGAAAGTTAAACACTGCTGAGAAATAATTCAAAATGTAAAATTGTCAAAAATCATAAAATATCCTGATGAAACTAACAACTTTTCTACTATCTACTGTATCTTTAATGTTATAGCCAAATAGTTTACCAGCGTCACCTTCTAGCTTATATATGCAATTTAATTTCATCGAAATTTAAGAATCTTTTTCAACAATATTCTTTTACTACCGATATATATATTTCTGAGTAATGAGTACATAAAATCATTAAACAGTGTCTACTCAACACTTTATTCAATAGTTCATCTTCAAAAAACAAACAAAACATGTTCTAGACATTTATCTATCTATTACTGACAACTAAAATGAGTTTTGAAGATGCTCCAAGGAGGAAAAAGAATTACTCGTCAAAGTAGCTCAGTAGGAAGTAACCCTCTAGAAAAAGAAATATGTGTAATTTTTGATTATACTATTCGGTTTATACACACAATCACGACATCCACACCCTCAGATACAGTTATATCGAATTGAAATTACTGATCAAATCGACTATTTGAATGAGCAGTACGGAAGACGAACGTGGACACATTAGTGAGAATGAGACAAGAGATACAATAATGGCGGATTAGTGTGCCGAGACAAGTAATAAGGTGTTTAATTGAAATTTAATAATAATTTTGTTTGAATAGCAAGTCTCACCATAGGTCGTGATTTTCGTGGTAGACGTGTGTGCTTTGTCGGATCGTATTAAATTTCAGACGCTAGTCCGATCAAGTGTCAAAAACTAGAAATAAAACAGGAAAACAAAAATTCATCAAAATACAAATGAGTCGGATAGCGTTCGTGGTTGTTTGTAGACAAGTGCCAATTGACTACTATAGGAAATGAGGCTTTATTTGCGAAGTAACCACGGAACAGAGCCAAACTCATCGTTTCTTTATAGTGTCAGAATGTGTTCTTATTCTGTCAGTCGAATGTGATGGTGCAATTACGTTTTCAATAGTGATGTTGCATTACTGTTGATGCTATTCTTCACGATATGTATCAATGTATTATTAATGGATGTGAATACCCGAGTTTGAATTGAACGGATGACTTTGTTTCACATCCAATTCAAAAATGACGATGAGAGTGGGATTGAAACAAAAATGAACATCCGTATCTACACATCGATTGTTTCTGTAACACATAACCAAAGTGAAGTATTTTCAGATTATTATTATTTAAGGATGTGGGTGTGGCTGGGTGTGAGTGTGGGGTGTGAGTGTAGGTGTGGGTGTGGGTGTGGGTGCGAAGTTGGTGGGAATGTACGTGTTGATGTGGATACGAATAGATGACTCACACCTACATCCACAACCTTATTTATATTCATTTAATTAACGATGATTTAATAAAAACGAAGCAGTATATTTGAACAATCAGACTTTTTCTAAATGTTTTTTTCTTCATAATGAACGTCTACATAAAAGAAGGAGCAGAGTTTTGTCGAAGCATCATAAGGCTGAGTAAGGATGCCACTAGGGAGAGGAGGGATTTAAATGTGCGACGTTTACCTGGACGTTCTTAATGGATGATCGCCTATATTTTTTCAATATAAAAAAGGTGCAAGAATACTCTCTATGGAATTCAAATGCGGCACATGTTATAGCTGCTTATATTCTAAAAGATAAAATCCAGTAATACGGTTCGAGCTTTTAAATTTACTATGTATGTTGTATAAGAGTTCATTATGGAAGACGTTGACTATAAAGTATTACAAGAAGTATGGAAGTATAGGAATCTTATTCTCTATGCTCATCTCGTAAATTGTGGTAAACATCTTAAAGACGATTCATAAGGTTTTACCGGCAAAGAGATGAGTCAAAACTGAACAAGTTGGTACAGAAGCGAAGGATATCAAATATATTTGAAAGGTATCTATATAACTGTTGATTAGATTTTCAAAAATATTTATATATTTCATAATTCATTTGTACATATACACTAGTGAGTAGCATGAATTTCGCATTTGACTTTCAATAATTACCAAAAGTTAGGACTGTGAATTTCGTGTTTTTGGAATTACTAAAAGTGTAAAATATAATAATCGAATCTTTGAAAATTAAAGGGTATTCTAAATTGATAGAACTCTCATATACATATATGTATAAGTGTCTATTTTGTTTTTGAAGGAGTAATGCTATTGATATGTTGATTATATGTTAATGTACGCATAGCTCTCTAGTATCTCTTTCTATCATTTATTTTGTTTGTCTAATATTCTATTTAGACTCTAGATGAGGTACAAAAAAGAATAACACATGCACAGTCTTCAATACTGGTCATATTAAGGAGACTATTTTTTTTTTGGCGTGTGAACTAAATCAGCAATAGATTAAACTAGACTTTATAACGTTTGTTTTCTTCGGCATAATTTCCTTTAGAACATAAATTGTTCATCTTCATGATTTTCATATGAAACTGACTATACATTATTTTACAGTACGATAAATATCTTCATTCTATGAGAAATTGATAATGAAAATTTTGAAATTCATTATATGCGAACTTCCGTAGGTTGTATCTCTGGAAAGACAAGTATAATCATATTATCATTCAGTTCACTTTCAAAAAAATTTACAATCTTCTACTTGTTAATAACAAACAAAAAGTATTTGCCATTACTTGCA